>CM046453.1:61622670-61743897 GCA_025506515.1 Flaveria trinervia
GTCCACCCAATTTAATTATTTATTAGTATAAATGTATGAATTTTTTATAATTATTAATTCTTGGAGAACTACATGTTTTTATAACTATGTATATTATATTTATGATTTATGATTTAATGGGGTTTATTAAATCAATACTTTTATTAATTTATGTGCATTTTGGTATTACGTATTTTGCGTAATAATATTTGTAAATTAGTTTGCAATTGAGTGATTGTAACTTTATGGGTTAACAGGTTCGTTTAGTTATGATTTGACGTTTTTAAGCCTCATTAATTAATTTTGGGTTTTATGGATATTGGGCTGGTATGTATTATTTTTATTTAACTAGATCGAGTCCATATTGGTTTTGTGGACAAAGGCCCGGTAAAGTTTATGTGAATTTTAGTCATGCTAAGGTATTAGAAAAGAGGGCTATTAAGGTTGGTCAGTTCCCATTAAGCATAATGGCCCAATGGCCAATATGAGTTTTACAAGCCCAAGCCATTATGGTGTGTAGAGGTGGGCAAACGGGTTTTGGGCCGGACCCGAAACCGGGTTCGGTCCGGCCGGGTTTTTTTGGAACCGGGTTGGGGTGTACCCGGGTTCGGGTTCGGGTCGGGTGGCATACTAAAACCCTACCTGGCCTACCCGGTTCGGGTCGGGTCCAGAACCGAGTACAACCGGGTTTCTTTTTTTTTTATTTACTATATAATTTCTATTAATATTAATATTTTTAGTATTATTATTATTATTATTATTATTATTATTATTATTATTATTATTATTATCATTAATTCATTATTATTATTATTATTATTATTATTATTATCATTAATTCATTATTATATTATTATATTATTATTATTATTATCATTAATTCATTATTATTGTTATTATTATTATTATTATTATATTAATTCATTATTATTATATTATTATATATTATATTATTATTATATTATTATTATTATTATTAATTCATCATTATTATTATTATATTATTATAAATTTATAACAACATTAAAAAGACATTTATAACTCATTAATTTATTATTTATTTATTAAAATAACTTAAAAAATACATTAACGAATCAATAACTAATCGACTATTTTCTTCGAGAGGCTTCATCAAATGCTAATTTTTCGTCGGATATACCAGAAGATACTCCTTCTTCTACCTCTTCATCGTGTACTTTACATTCGATTGCAATTTCGTCTTCAAGATTTGTTTTGTCTTGTATACGATCCATCGCGTCTAAGTGGTCTTTTAAACAAATGCACATCTCCACCGCTTCCGGAGTTAATCTTGTTCTTCGTAATGATAATACTCTGCCACTAAGAGAAAACGCAGACTCCGAAGCTACCGTAGAAGTTTGGACGCTTAGTAAATCACGGGCCATAGTGAAAAGAATTGGAAATTGGGATTCCTTTCCTTTCCACCAAGCCAAAATATCAAATGCATGATAATCTTAAGTACTCATAGTTGAAATAAAATTCGTCGTACTATATATACCAAGTTCGCTTGTTGGGGCGTTACCCCTTTGACGTTTAGCCGTCACATCCCGAACAACATTCAACATAGTCATAACGGGGTCTTTAAACGAGGTACTAGCACTTGAGGTTGATTCTCTTTGCGTAGTTATATTTACGTTAGGTCCATATTTATTTAAATAAAAATTATAAATAATTTTCAAACTTATATTAAAAACTTCTTTTGCCTCGGTTGAAAAATTGGGGTTTTCATCATGTATATCCAAATTGTCATTTATCTCGTCTATTAAACATTCTACCCCCGCAACATTTAAAAAAGGATTTAAAGCAGCGGCACAAGTAAAAACGGGTGGTAACTCAAGAAAATATTTTTTAAACTTGTCTTTCATTGGTTCTATCATTTCTCTAAACATACTATTTTTATTTTTAAAATTTTTAAAATTCAAAGCCATGAAATATAATTCTTGAAGCACCGAATAACTAGTGGGATAATAAACTCCCGATAATTTTGTAGTTGAGTTTTTAAACACCTCAAGAAATTCGGATAAATGTTCAATATTTTTCCAACCCAAATCGGAAACAGGTCGGCTTCGCAATTATCCGAAAGACTATTATGAAAAGCTTTTAAAGTGCCTTTTTGTTTTAAAGCACAATCAACATATGACAAGTCGAATTCCACCTAGTAGGTACATCCCAATTAGGCCCTAAAAATCTAGATTCTGTATCTTTACAAAGTTGTTTATAATCTTGATATTTTTTTTTACTTTTTTAAAAACGTCGTGTAACATAAATCGAAAAGCTTTTATAAAGCTATCAACAAATGGTACGGATAGACCATCTTGTACTACTAAATTAATAATATGTGCAACACAACGAGTATGAAAAAAATCACCGTTTGCAATCGGAAGATATTTTAATTTTAATTTTTCAACCGCGGTTGTGTTGTTGGAAGCGTTATCACATGCCATTGAAAATATTTTATTTTGTAAATTAAAAGTAGTTATTACATTATCCAAAAAGTAAAATAAATACGCTCCGGTGTGTGGATACGGAAATAGATCAAATGCAATCGTACGTTTCATCATTTGCCATGAACTGGGATCTACCCAATAACGTCTAAGTGTAGTACGACTTACGTGAGTGTAACGAGGTTGAAGCGTCTCTCGAATTAAGTTGGTTAACCGAGGGTTGTCGAAGTGATTGAAAGGCAAAACTTCTTGAATCACGAACTTTGCCATTCGATCTCGAACCTCATTAACGTTGTAATTAAAGATTCCACCGTCTCCACTA
Source organism: Flaveria trinervia (assembly GCA_025506515.1). Taxonomy (NCBI): domain Eukaryota; kingdom Viridiplantae; phylum Streptophyta; class Magnoliopsida; order Asterales; family Asteraceae; genus Flaveria; species Flaveria trinervia. The sequence continues at coordinate 61,625,434 of CM046453.1, forward strand.
ATTGTGTTTGTTGCGAATCCGGATTACTTTTCAACGACTTACAAAACTTCCTGGTAATGTGTTTGTTTAAAGTCGTGTTAGAATCTTTAGCAAGTAAAGCTCCACAAAACTTGCAACGAGCCTTTACAGATCCGTCACTCAATTCAACCATATCCCATTGCACCAAACATCCATGTTACGATTGTGTGAAGAACACGAACGACGGTTGGAGAATTCGACGAACCTTGACCAACGGAAGATTGAGAATGAGCCATATTGAGATTTGAGAATAAACGAGAGTAAACGAGAGTAAATGAGACTAAACGAGAGTAAACGAGAGTATTGTTTGCGTTTTTTGCGTATGTTTTTTTGTGTTTGAAGCTTGGGTACCTTACCATATCAACCGACACCTATTTATACTTGTTTTAGAGGCAAAAACAACCAAAAATACGGTCGCAATTCGTCCCCAACGGCTATATAGCCGTTAAAAAACGGCTAGAAGAAAAAAAACCGTCGAAATCGGGTCCGACCCGGTTCAACCGGTTCGGGTCCGGGTCGGGTCCGGTTCCTATCATTTCCAAACACCCCAAACCGGTTTGGAACGGTGGTTTTCACCGGGTACACCCGGTATCGGGTACACCGGTCGGGTCCGTACCCGGTTTTTATGGTCATGTCTAATGGTGTGCATGTGTGCGTGGGTCTAAGCCCATTTTAGTTGGCTCAATCGTGGGTTCCCATAATCTAAGACTTTTTTAAATTAATACATTATCAATGTGTGACCTATTGTAGGTTTATAAAAGAAATTTCCCGACCCAAAACTTGAGGTGGTAATCAACAAGGAACCATGCCCAAAGTCTCTAGTATGCCTATGTTAATGTATAATACGTGTTTATACATGTTTAAGTCTCTAATCATATGTTCAAGTCAAAATGAATTCAACTTTTAGGCCAAAGTCAATATCATGGTTAAGAAAAAGTCAAAGTAAAAGTTCAAAGTCAAAGTTACACACCAATTTGGGTAACGTATGTCATAGTTCACACTAAAACTTTAAACATGGTTGGTTTAGGTTTGAAGTATAGCTTGTGTGGAGCAGCAAGCAAAGGTTAACGTGGAGAGGTTCTATAAGACACATATAGTTATTTTGATTAGATCAAATGATCAAATATCAAGGTTTAATATAGCTATTTACTCATGCATACACATTCAAGTAAAACCTCTTAGAAGTCCTAATCATACATTATTAAGAATCAACCTTTAATACATAACTTTTATCAAAGTTAAACAAAATCATCATTTCGTATGCATATCAAACAAAAACAGAGTAAATGAAGCAAATAAAGGCATCTAGGCATCATCACCTATCTAAGACACGTACAAACAACAATGATGTCACAATTCCTAGATCTATACAGAACACAAGACAATTTAAAACTTATTACCGAAGTCATTTCCAAATGTCATAGGATCTAGACTCCATGGATTAATCCATGACTGAAACATAAATCACATACTTTTACTTCATTATTTTGTACTTTCTCTCTCTACTTACTTTTTTTTAGCAATTGTATTACGCAAGAAATAATGGATGAGGAAGCGGTTATGTTCTATGTCGGAATACTAGGGTTAAACTCCTTTGAAACATATTAATGAGGAGACCTTTATTATTACTATCTTGAAACCATTACATACTCGTACGTGTATATACATATATACATATATATGGTAGTGTTATCATGAGAACTATTTTTATAAGAGCTCTAGCAACAACATGACAGACATTTGAGATCACATCTCCTTTCCTCTTTTTTTAAAACCGCATAACTCTTTTTCACGATATTTTTTAATTCACACCATTAATTTTGGCATTTTTTTTTTTTTCAACGCCTATCGTATTGATATATATATATTTTTAAAAATCATCCAACCGTTAATTACATATGTGTAAATTCTGATAAGCATTTATCAACCTCATTTCCTCAACACACTTTATTTCCACAACATATTAAAAGCAAACTAAGTTTCAAATCTGCTGACAAAATGTTTTTAAGGTTAAATCCAGTGAAGCACGACTTTTTCTTAAAATGGGATTAAAAAAAACTGGGGTTTAAGAAACAAACCAAAAAGAAGAACACAAATAGCCTAACTGCACAGACAAAGCCATTGTGATCAACTGATCGAAGCTGCAACCGTCCGGCCGCCGCATCTTCATGAAACCGTGTCAGCCAACGGCTATGTCTCGAGCGCTCTCTCTCTCTCTCTCTCTCTCTCTCTCTCTCTTCTCTCCTCTCTCTCTCTCTTTCTCTCTCAACTCTTTTATGTGCTGATAGAATCCCTTGATCTCACATCCTTTTGTATTTCATCGTTCTTCTTCCTGCAAGTGTAGTTTCACCGTGTTGGGCTGCCGGAACAAAGCAACAGGAATTAAGAAGTGGAGCATCGGAAGAACACTGGCTGAGAAAGTGGGATTGGGAGAGCAAAACACGTGGATTTCCCTCTTAAGAAAAGTACACACGTAACATACAAAGAGAACAAATGGTTGTTCATCGTAGATTCAAAATCAGACGATTGTAGTTATAGTAACTACTGATCATTCCCATGTCCTTTAATAATAGATGTAATGTAATACAAGTAGTAACCTAGTATTAATATGCATTTCTTAAACTTTACCCCCATGATCTATTTTCTCTCTCGTAACATATCCAAGTCCCTAAAACATCGATCAATACTCGCCGGAGATAATATCTCCGACGGTCCGATCATCTCCGAATCCTCCATCTCTACAACAACCGACATCAAAACTCAGAAAAACCCCATCTTCTTGATCTTAAATATAGTTTGATCATGCAGAGAGGATCCAAAACGAAGCCTACGCTAATCTCCGAGAATCAAAACTCCGAAGAACAAACCAACAACCCACCTCCATTACCACCTGAAAATCAAGATTCCGTCAGTAATCAACTCCATCGAAGAAGCAATCAAATATCAGGGTCAGAAGAGTTTTCATGGAGGAAAGGGGCAAATGGGTTCACTCGATCTGCTTCAGTTTTGTTTGTCTAATTCAAGAATGAGAACAGAAAGCCGGTTCTTCTACCATCGGCTCCGTTGAAGAAGAGAAAGGAAAAGGGGCAAAGAGTTGTTCAAAAGTATGTGAAATTGCTCCGAAATTGGAAGTTGTAAGTCGTCGGTGCCGGCGGAGAAGAGAACAAGTGGGCTTTTGACGGCGATAGATGTTCTGGAAGAGCTATGCAAGTATGGATGAAATGAAGAAATTGTCTCGGTGGCCATGGATGTCGTTGATGGTGGAAACAGAGAGGTTCAGTATGCAGATATCGTTTAATTACACCAATTACAATATGTTTCCAAAACTACTAACCCATATTGTTTCCCAAATAAAAAAAATAAGTTCTTATTTGAACTCTTCACAATATGTAACTATATACCAATTACACCAATCATAATATGAAATGTGTCTTGTTTTATTAAAAAATAAATCTTAAGGGCAATATATTATGTAAGGCCCCGTTCCCGGACGCTTACAGCTGGGTTCTCATCGCTCATAAAACGTATAAATTTCATTTGTTATTTCATAAATCGCAGCGCAACACTAAAACAATCTTTCATTTCCATGTAAATTTTTTTGCAAGTTAATACAACATTCATTACAAAATAGCTTGTTCGCATTACAATGCAAAAACATAATCAAAAGAATGCCATCCCAAAGAGCTGAGTAGCTTCACGTGTGCCATCCTCAGCAAACATTACCTGCCAACTGGAAAACATATAAAAAGTCAGCGTTGCTGAGTGAGTTCTAGTTTTATTACAAAACATCTTACTTTACATTGTTCACGATCATACATCATCGTACATTATTCCGATAATTCATTTACGTTCATTCATACTTCGTTCTTTCATACATAATCTTTTTTCCTTTATACGTTCGTTCCTTCGAGTCTGTTGCGACAACAGGGTCGCTCACCTCATTTACAATCCAACGACTTCGCGCTAACCGAGTCTGTTGCAACCATAAAGTTCTCACCCCAATTGCCAGTTTTAAAGATAGCATGCTATGCGAGTCTCTTGCACCATAGGTGGCTCACCTCATGGCAACTTCACGATAACGCGCTGTCCGAGTCTGTTGCAACCATAGGGGTGCTCACCTCATAGCAATCTCAAGGATTGCATACCATCCGAGTCTGTTGCAACAACAGGGTTGCTCACCTCATTACCATTCTCCATCGATGGCACGCTATCCGAGTCTCTTGCAACCATCGAGTTGCTCACCTCATATATGTGCTTGCAAGCCTTTCTTTCGTTCGCTCATCATTCAATAATGCATGCATTCTTACTTTATGTTCCCCTTTCATTATCTTTCACTTTACGTTACATAATACTTCATGCATTCATTAACATGGCAACATAAGGCCACAAGAAGATACACACTCATATTAAGGAACATATCATACACGTTTATCATATCATACCCAACATGCTTTCTAAGGCCTCAGCGTCATCTTACATGCTCTTATGGGACCTTTACGTCAAAACTTACATCTGCACTTTCCCCCGAAAGTCAGAAGTCAATCTATACCTTCCTCGGGTACAACACCCTATTCGGCGTATGGACACCCTTCAGTCGCATGGCTCCATGCGACTGAACATCATGCGATTGAACTCAAGCGAATGAACATTTAGGCGAATAAACATCCACTCGTGCGAATGGACAATGCGGATGGACCTCATGCGAATGGGATTAATACGGATGAGCACTTATGCGACTGGACCTTCAGTCGCACGACCTCCATGCGACTGGCCTTTCAATCGTGCGAATGGACCTTCAAACGTGCGAATGGACCCTAATTGCCGTATGGCCTCCATTCGGCCTCCAGTCGGTCGCCTAGCCCTAACTGATGCAGAATGCTAGTTCATCCCGACTGCAGCCGAGGGTTTTCGGCCTCCAAACTTATCTAAACCCATTCCAAATCGACCATCCTAAACCTTAGGATGCATACCACGACACCATACAAGCACACACAACGCCCGAAACATACACGAAACGCATCACACACATCACACACCCAAATGGGTCAAACACATACACACAAAACGGTTTTTATGCTTTTCAGCCCCAAAATCGTTTGAAAACAAGTAAAAGTGGGGTTCTAGAACTCACATAAACGAGCACAACGACAAGAGATTCGATTTGGCTTGCTTCACGACGATTTTGGTGACCCGAACCAACCCGAACCGACACTTTTCCTCTTTTTCTTTTCTTTCTCTCTTCTCCTCCCCTTTCTTTGGCTGATTTGTGAGTGTGAGGGAGAGGGTAAGGGCTGCCCTCCCCTTATATACTTCCCCTCACCTGACTCTTTCTTTCGTTGGCGAGTTTGGTCCCTCGACTTTGGACTTTATTTTCTTTTCTTTCGTCACCGGCTTCAAAATAATAAATATCCGGGTGTTACAAGTCCACCCCCCTTAAATAGCTTTCGTCCCCGAAACCTGTTATTCGTCGAACAAACGTGGATAATGCTGTCTCATTTCTCCTCAGTCTCCCACGTTGACTCGGATCCCTTCCTGTGCTTCCACTGTACACGCACAAGAGGAACCACTTTATTTCTCAGCCTTTTTTCTTTACGATCGATGATTGCCACTGGTTGCTCCACATAATTGAGCCTTTCATCTATTTCAATGTCCTCCAGTGAAACAATCATGTCTCCATCAGCTATACACTTTCTCAGATGAGATACATGGAATGTCGGGTGAATCCCACTTAACTCATCTGGCAACTCCAATCTATAGGCCACCTCCCCTACTCGAGCAATGATTCGGAAAGGGCCTACATATCTTGGGCTCAACTTGTCCTGTTTTCTGAATCTGCTAATACCCTTCCAAGGTGAGACCTTCAACATAACCCGGTCACCCACCTGGAACTCATTGGCCTACGTCGCTATCGGCATACGAACTTTTGTCTATCTTTGGCTGCCTTCATGAAGGTTTTAATCTTTTCAAGCTTCTCTGTCGTAACCTCGATTATCTCGACGCTCCCCAATTCCTTCTGACTAATATCACCCCAACAAACGGGTGTTCGCATCTCCTACCGTATAGCATCTCATATGGCGGCATACCAATGCTGCATGATAACTGTTGTTGTAGAGAATTCAGCTAGCGGTAATGGTAATCCCAACTTCCACCAAATTGATCACACATGCTCGAAGCATGTCTTTCCAATGTCTGATGGTCCTTTCTGACTGACCATCAGTTTGGGATGATAAGCCGTGCTAATATGTAACCTCGTCCCCATAGCGTCGTGGAATTTCTTCCAAAATTTAGATGTAACCGAGTGTCACGATCAGACACAATAGACACCGGCACACCATGACGAGTTACAATTCCTTGATGAACATTTCGGCCAACCTCTCAGATGAATACGTCTCACGATCGTAGAAGTGAGCACTCTTTGTCAAACGATCAACTATCACCATATGGCATCGTACCCTTTCGGAGTACGTGGCAGCTTCGTAATGAATCCATGGTGATGTGCTCCCACTTCCATTCCGGTATGTCCAAAGGTTGGATCTTCCCATACGGCTTTTGATGCTCTGCCTTCACCTGTAAGCAAGTAATGCACTTACTCACATACTCCACCACGTCACGCTTCATACCCGGCCCCAATAATCTTTATTCATGTTGTGTACATTTTCGTGCCCGGGGGGTGAATGGGGTAATGAGTATCGATCTTGTGAGCTTCATCCATTATCTTCACCCGTAGATCCCCAAAACGAGGAATCCACACACGACCGAATCGAGTTCTAACACCAAGTGTTTTTTCATACCAATCCCCAATCAGACCTCTCATTCTTTCGAGTTAAGGTGATCTTCTTTCAATGCCTCATCTTGAAACTCCTTATTTGCTTCATCAATCAGAGGTCATGATAGTTGGTAAGCTTTCACCCGAATCGATTCGGGCCTTTCCTTTCGCTAAGGGCATCCGCCACCACATAGCTTTGCCTGGATGGTAATGGATCTCGCAATCATAATCCTTTATAAGTCCAACCATCTCCTCTGCCTCATGTTCAGATCCTTCTGCTCGAAGAATACTTCAGCTCTTAGGTCGTGAAATGGTGCACTTCGCCCCGTAGAGATAGTGCCTCCAAATCTTTAGTGCAAGACCACGGCTGCTAGCTCCAAGTCATGAGTAGGATAATTGACCTCATGAACCTTACTGTCGAGATGCATAGGCTATAACCTTTCCTCTTTGCATTAACACGCACCCCAACCCCGAGCAGGAAGCATCAGAATAAACCACTAGATTTCACTTCCATCGGTAGGGACGGACTGGAGCTTGAGTCAGTCTTGCCTTCAGCTCTTCGATCCCTTCTCTTGAGCTTGACCCCATAAAAACTTCACATCCTTTCGGTGTCACTTAGTTAGTGGAGAAGCAATCTTAGAGAAGTCTTGGATGAATCTTCTATAGTAGCCCGCCAAGCCAGAAACTACGGATCTCGGATGGCGTCTTTGGTGACCTCCATTGCATAAAACCGCCTCCACCTTCGCCGTGTCCACCTACCCCGTCAGGATTCACCACATGATCCAAAAACTGAACTTCGCGCAACCAAAACGCGCATTAGAGAATTTGCAATACAATTTCTCCCTTCTCAACGTCTCTAGAACCTCTCGACATGACCGGCATGCTCAATCTTGCTCTTCGAATAAATCAGGATATCATCATAAACACATCCTGATTTATCCCAACATAGGCCGACACACACGGTTCATCAGATCCATAAAAGCAGTGCGCGGTTGGTCAAAACCAAAGGACATGACAAGAAACCTCGTATGAACCATAGCGCGTGCGGAAAGCTGTTTTAAAGGGAATCTTCTCCTTCACCTTCAACTGATGATAGCCAGACCGAAGATCTATTCTTGAAAACCAACTGGCAGCACCTGAAGCTGCTCGAACAAATCATCTATCCTCGGTAAGGGGTAGCGGTTCTTCACCGTCACTTGTTCAGCTCGCGGAGTCATCACACATCATACTAAACATCCTTTTTCTTTACAAACAGGACCGGAGCACCCCAGGAGAATACTCGGTCTAATGAACCCTTATCAGCACTCTGCAACTGTTCCATCAATCTTTCATCCCTCGAGCTAACCGTATGTGCCTTGGCAACAGGTTGGGCACGCCGTACAGATCATCGAATATTCAATTTCTCTGTCAGGTGGTAACCCCTGTAAATCTTCTGAATACATCTGAAGTCACACACACCGGTACATCAGACATTTGTGTGTATGCATCTACATCTTTACATAACCAAGAGGCACTACCATCCCCGCCTCATACACTTTTCCCGCCACCTGCCATTGCAGATCACCTTCGGATCGTAAGTTGTTAGGATCTCAGCCTCTTGGTTTAATCGATTGAACAGATATAGCAGCGGAATAGCTCAGAATTAGACAAATTCAAGCAAGAACATTCGATATAAAGCGATAAAAGAATTTTGTTATAGAGAGAGAAATATCCGACAAAAGGAATATTGCATTAAGATTGTCGGCCTCAATGGCACGATTACAGGTGAGTCATCCTTCCTTATAAAGGAAAGAATGACGTAGGCTGATGTCACTTGAAAGTGACATGTAACCGTTTTATAACTACTGATGTTTAACAACTACTGAAGATGTCAACAACTGACATCTTCTTACAAATGTTCCTAAGTGTTAAACATCTTATTTACAACTACTGAAAAACATAAAACTACTGATACTACAACAACTGAAGAACAACCTCTTCAGTTGTTTACAAGTACTGAAAAGGAAAAACTACAGAAAGTAAACAAACTACTGAAAGGAAAAGAAAACTACTGATGAAGAAAAACCATCACAACAACTGAAGAAGCCCTCTTCAGCTGTTGTCATCAGCTGTTACATCAGCTGATGTCTTCAGTACTTGAACATCAGACTTTGTCTTTCAGCTGTTGATCTTCAGTCTTTGTCTTCAGTACTTGTTGAAGTCTTCAGACTTTAGATCTTCAGCTGTTGTCTCAGTCTTTGTCTTCAGTACTTCAGAAATACTTCAGCAGTTGTATTCTTCAGACTTTGTAGAACAGCTGATCAGGTCTTCTTCAGCTGTTGTGATGTCCTGTGGGACTTAGAGGTTTCTCTGATCAGGCTCATTGGTTCTTTTGGTCCAACAAACTCCCCCTGAACCAATGCAGCCAAAACCTCTAAGTTATTGACGAGTCCCACTTATTTGGCAGATAGATTGGTCTTTTTATCCTCTTGATCAGATGAGAAGTGACCCTTTTTCAGCACCGGCCTGGGAAGAAGTCTCTGATGATCTGTTTTGCATGATATGGTTGGGAGCTCTGTATTGGGGACTTGGACCCTGAGCTGTTACCCCAACCATGAGATCTACTTCCCGTGTATCAGCCTATAGGATTCCCTGGTGTAAGCCCTTAGAAACATGATCTGCTCATCCATTGTCAGCACCTCGGGCACACCATCAAACAATCCTTCTCGGCCATACACTTCAGATATGTACTTGGCCTGTTTTCCATTCTTGAGCTCAACCGTGGTTATTTGTCTGTAAGCAAACTCATCTGGATGAGTCCCTTCTAAGAGCAGGTTGAGCTCATCTTGTTTGAAGTTTTCAAGTCTTTTGTAAACCAATCCCTTCTTTATGATTTTTTCTCCAACATCTTTTGGGGTGGTTGTTTGGCTTCATAAGCTTTCTTGAACTCTTCTACAATTTCCCAAGGGGACACTACAAGAACCACAGTGATGTCTTCGTCGACAACCTCTTCACTTGGCCCTTGTATTTTGAAGGAATTTCTTTCTTGACAATCCTGTGTGCCACCCTAGGATCAGGCCATATCCTTACTTTTTCCCTTTGGTATTGAAAGGTATTAGCAAGGGTGTACAATCTTAAGACTTCTTTCTTCATGCTAATCATTGAAGAGGATGTGCATATGCTTTGTCAATGCTTTTCAGCATTTCCTCATCATGTCTTTGCATCTGTTCCTCTTCAATCTTTATCATCACATCATGCATTTGAGAAGCAGGAGTGATGGACATTGGTTTAGCCTTAGGCAAAGTGATAACTGCAGAGAGTGGCAGTCTGTCTTCATCCTCCTCTTCTTCTTCATCAGCCCTCAGTACCTTTCTTTTCTTTTGTCTAGGTACATCACTGGCAGTGGTTTTGGGGGTAAAGGATTTGGTTTTGTGGGTTGGATGGTTGGTTTAGAGGGTAAAGGGGTTGTTTTAGTGGGTTGTGGAGGTAGTGATTTTGAGGATAGAGGCTTTTCAGACTGTTTTAGCATTTTGGCTGTAAGGGAGGCTTTAGTAAATTTTGTCAGTTCTTTTCGTTCCCAACCCCAGCTTCATTCAATGCCTCAATCACTAAACCTTGGAGTATGCTTCAGACGAACAAATCTTGGTGGTTATTGCCAAGATGTTGTCCCTGGTCCAGGCCCTTATTTCTATCAGAGATCTTCCCAAGTATTTGGCTATAAATCTAATCATTATCTCCAGCCTTTCTCTTTCTAAGGCATCATATACTAGCCCATCTTGAGTTGATCTCCTCTGTCCAACCTTCTGATCTCGGAGTCTAGTTGTTGGATGTCAAAACCCTGCCTATATAACTGATCAATGATTTTATCCATTGAACGGTTGGTTGGTTGGCATCAGCTTCTTTCACCATATCATTCAGCTCCTTCTCCTTCTCAGACTCTCCTTCTTTCCTCTTTTGATATGTGACATGAAAGTCTTTTTGACTTTCATTCACTTCAGCTCTCTTCTCACTCTCCTTCTCCTTCTCATGATCTCATTCTCTCCACACTTATACTCCAACTCCTTCTCATTTACCTTCTCTGATTCTTCTCCTTCTCCCATCTGTCCTCTTCCTTTTTCCTTTAACTGACTGACTCTCCCCCTTTTTGGTTGCATTGGGTGCAAGGGTTTGAGCAGTAGAAAGGGATTTGGTCACCAACTCCTCCACCAGGGGTTGTATTATTGTAGGAAGCCTCTCATCAATGGCTTTGATCACTATATCTGTGATCATGGGAGTGATGAGAGGTAGGGATTTTTGAAGGTTAGCAACTGATTGATCAGGATGGTTCTGTTCCTGAGAATCAGTGCCAAAAGCAGAGGCTGGTGGCTTGGAAGTATGTATTGGCTCAGTGTTTAGGGGACCTTCAGAAGAAGGTGCCATCTGTGGGTGTATTGTGGTGGCAGATGGACTTTCATCCTGAGACATCTTGGCCAGCAGCTCTTTGAGTCTGCTAACCTCATCCTCTAGGATGGTGTTTTGAGCAACTACATCATAGAAGAAGCTCAGGTCATCATCAGTTGATACTGAATCACCTGACCTCCTGACAGAGTCAGGATTAACATGCCTTGAGTGTAGATCAATTATAGCATGTGCCCCTTGTTCTTGGTTCTGGGGACTTCCAGCCTCAGGACTATGTCCTTCATCAGCTGTTGCCGCTGGTGAGGTCTTAGAGATGTTACCAACTGCATCCTGGTCATTTGCTGAGTCAGAGGCAGTGGCAGCCTCACCAGAAGTTCGCACCTCCTTGTCTACACTAGAAGATGGAACATGATAACCCCTGTGCTGTGGGTTGACAGAAGCATTGTGATCCTCCCCCTCAGGTGTTGAGGTTATCCCAGTAGTGATTGGTGTCTGGGTGGGGGGTGAGGAATGCAACTGCGTCAGCACTTTTGCAACAATTATTGTAGGGCTTTGAGGGGCGGTTGCATCAGGAGAGGGTGTGGAAGCAGTGTGCACCCGGGACGAGTGGTGCTCTTCAATGGTAATCCCCTCAAGTGAGGAGGATCCCAGCAGTGTGGCTTCCCTTTGAGTGGTTGCATCAGGTTCCTTTTGAGAGGAAACCTGAGCGGCTTCGTTGGTGGAGTCATAGTCTCTACTGGGGGTTATTTCCAGTAGAGATAACCTGCTTTGGTGCAGCAGGAGCATCCTCAGGGGACTCAACTCCCTGAGTAGCCTTCTTAGGCTTCTTCTTTGTGGGTTTGGAGGGGACTTTGGATGTGGAAGTGGAGGCTGTGGGTTCCAGCTGCGTGGGTTTGCGCAGCTTGGCAGCCTGTTTAGAGTTTGGTCAGTGTTGTGTCGGGAGTATACCTCCGGCAATACAGCCAAAGCAGGGACTCCCAGACCAACTAGTCCCTCAGCAGTGCTGATTCTCTATTATGGCCATTATAAACCGAGGATATAGTATCCAACGGTTAGAAAGTGGTTTTGTGGCCATATCCTTGATTCAAGAAAATTATTTCAGAAAAGTTTAGTGGTTCTTGTTCAAGGATAGAGAACAGTACCTGTTGCCATCTGGAAGACAGTTGATCCCAAGAAGAAGTCTTCGAGGCCAGGCAAACATTTACCATATGAAATATCAATCGTTCAGCATCTGGAAAATGTTTCTTCAGGATGGTCGAAGCACTAAGATCGCCTGATATCCATGTTGTCCAAATGAAAGATCAAGTTGGCGCTTAGGATATCCAACAGGGTAGGCAGCATCATCTAACAATATCTGGCGGATGGTAGCAGTAGAGATGACCACCTTATGAGAGTTGATGGACGAATGGATAGATTCTCCATTAACAGTTGCATTCGTCCAAACTGATGTAGCGAATCGGCATAAATGATTGGATTTAGGAGGAAGCCGTTTTCAGTGGTGATTGGACCATAAGATCTATAGCATTATCGAATTTGGTCCAGAAGGGCGATTTAGTGTGAGGTACGCGACACAGTTGTGTCGAGGCTTGAGTTGCATGGTCGCCATTAATGAAGGTGAAAGATTTTCAGAGCTTTTGAAATTTTAGGTCGTGAAAGAATGAAAAACTCTGAAAGAGGGATCAGATATATATAGGGTACGGGTTATGAAACGACTGAAGGTTTTGGTGTTAGTCATCAGTATTTGAAACAACTGATGACGTGGTATTAACTTTCAGAGGTTTGAAACGACTGATGGTATTGGTGTGGTCAGCAGTTATAAAACAACTGAAGACATGGTGTTTACAATCAGACGTTGAAACAACTGAAGTCTCTGATTTAGGCATCAGTAGTTTTAAAAAACTACTGAAGACAAGTTGGACTTCAGATGTTGAAACAACTGAGGACTTGGTATTAGTCATCAGTAGTTGTGAAACTACTGAAGACCCTGGTTGTGCCATCAGTTGTTGTAAACAACTGAAGACTTGGTGTTAGTCATCAGTAGTTGTGAAACTACTGAAGACATGGTATTGCTTCAGTTGTTTATGAAACAGCAGTTTGTGAACTACTGAAGAGAGTACTCATCAGTAGTTGTCGTCAATTCATAGCCTTTCAGCTGTTTCATACTGTCCTCAACACTTACTCATCAGCCTTTTTGCTGTTTTCAGTTGTTTCATAGGACATCAGTACTTATCTGTTTCTACTGATTTCAGTAGTTGTAACTACATCAGTAGTTTAGAACAGATAAAGTACAGTACTTAAAGCATTTAGCCTTCAGTAGTTATAAAAACTACTGAGGGTAAAATAACTCATCAGTACTTATATGTGACATGGTTACCAATGATCATCAGTAATTACTGAGATCATCAGTAGTTGTCACTTATTCTAGCTGCAGCATACCAAGCCTTAACACCAGGTTGTGGAAAGTTGAACTATCCAAAGGCTTAGTAAAATGTCTGCAAGCTCATCAGCACTAGGCACAAACATAGGATTAATTAGACCCTTTTCAAAACAATCTCTTATAAAATGATGTCTAATTTCTATATGTTTGGTCCTAGAGTGCTGGACTGGATTTTTGACAATGCAAAGAGCTGAAGCACTATCCATTAATAATGGAGTCTTAGTCTCTGTAATGCCATAATCCAAAAGTTGATTCTGAAGCCAGAGTACTTGGGATGTACAACTTGCAGCAGCAATGTACTCGGCTTCAGCAGTGGATGTAGCAACAGATGTTTGTTTCTTACTCTGCCAAGAAATCAAACAGTTGCCTAGGAATTGACATCCACCAGAAGTTGATTTCCTGGTCAACTTACACCCTGCATAGTCACTATCAGAGAAAGCAACTAATTTGCAAGAATGTCCAGTGGAATACCATAAGCCTAGAGATTGTGTACCTTGCAGATATCTAAAGATCCTCTTGACTGCAATCAGATGAGACTCCTTAGGTGCAGCCTGAAATCTAGCACAAACACATGTAGCAACATATATCTGGTCTAGAAGCTGTTAAATACATCAAGGAACCAATCATACATCTGTAAAGAGTTTCATCAACACCTTTACCTTTCTGATCAACATCCAATTGTGTGTGTTGCACATGGGAGTAGAACAGGGTTTACAGTTTTGTAAATCAAACTTATTCAAAAGATCTTTTGTGTATTTAGACTGATGAATGAAAATTCCATCAGCTTTTTGTTTGATTTGCAAACCTAGAAAGAACTGTAATTCTCCCATTGCACTCATTTCAAACTTCTGTTGCATTAAGTTTGGAATTCCTCACACAATTGGGGATCAGAGGATGCAAATATAATATCATCAACATAAATTTGAACAAGTAGCTTATGCTGATCCACCTTCTTAATAAATAAAGTTTTATCTATGGAGCCTCTAGTGAAATTATTCTGTAGAAGAAAGTTTGATAAGGTCTCATACCAGGCTCTAGGTGCTTGTTTCAACCCATAAAGAGCTTTATCATTATATACCCATTCTGGGTGCTTATTATCCTCAAAGCCTGGTGGTTGACACACATAAACTTCTTCTTTTATGTTACCATATAGAAAAGCACTTTTGACATCCATTTGAAAAACTTTAAGATTGTGGAGTGCAGCATAGGCTAAAAACAATCTAATTGCCTCCAGTCTGGCTACAGGGGCAAAGGTTTCATCATAATCAATACCTTCTTCTTGTGCAAACCCCTGCACAACCAGTCTGGCCTTGTTCTTAACAATTAGCCCATTTTCATCAGTTTTATTCCTAAACACCATTTAGTGCCTATTGCACACTTACCTGGGGGTAGAGGAACAAGCTCCCACACTTGCTGTTTTTTGAACTGAAGAAGCTCAAGCTGCATGGCTTCAACCCATCCATTGTCTCTCAAAGCTACATGATAGTTCTTTGGCTCTAGCTGACTGATGAAGAGAGCATAGAAGCAGAAATTGGACAACTGGCTTCTGGTTGAAACACCAGCATTGATATCACCAAGGATTTGAGACATTGGGTGATTTTTCAGCTCTTGGTAAACAATCAAATCTGTGCAAGTGTTTGTAGGACCTTCAGCAGCAGCAGATGTTGATGCAGATTCTTGAAACCATGAAGATGGTGGCAACTCAAATGAAGTTGAGGATGCAGAAATCTCATCAGCATTTGTTGTGGATGGTGCTGCTGGAGCTACAGGAGCATCAGGTTTAGAGGACTCAGGCAGTTGGTCACTAAACCTGAAGAGGTGATTACTACTATCATCATCATCTTCAGCAGTAACACCAGGTGGTGAACTGTTGACAGGAGCAACAGCAGGAGATTGATAAGGAACATATTGCAGTATGTCCAAATCAAAGAGCTCCACAGGGCTTTGTGGAATCTTGTCCTTTGGAGATTCATTGAACTTGACATGTAGAGTCTCTTCAACCATCTTTGTTCTGCAGTTGAAGACTCTGTATGCCTTGCAAGTTGATGAATAACCAACAAAGTACCCTGCATCCACCTTAGGATCAAATTTCTGGAGCTGATCCTTTGTGTTGAGAATGAAACAGGGACACCCAAATGCTCTAAAGAATGAAATGAGAGGGGCCAAATGATGTAGAACTTCATATGGAGTCTTCATCAACCTCTGATTTATTAGCACTCTATTCTGCACATAGCATGCTGTGTTGACAGCTTCAGCCCAAAAGGTCAATGGCAGTCCAGAATCAGCCAACATAGACCTTGCAGCTTCAATGAGGGTCCTGTTCTTTCTTCTTTCTTCCACACTCCATTCTGTTCTTTATTCTTGGAAAGGTAGAACTCATCAAGTGTATTGTTCCTGAATTCTGTTCCATTGTCACTTCTAATACACTTGACTGAGAGGGAATACTGCTTCTCAGCATACAACACAAAGTTTATGATCTTCTGTGCAGCTTCATCCTTTGAATGTAGAAAGAAAGTCCATACAAATCTGGAGTAATCATCCACAATTACCAGACAGTATTTCTTCTTTGCCATGCTCATCACTCTCACAGGACCAAAGAGATCCATGTGAAGAAGTTGTAAGCAGGCAGTGGACTTTGGTTCTTCAATAGGTGGGAATGAAACCTTGTGCTGTTTTCCTTTCAAACAAGCAGTGCAGTTGTTTTCACACTTGAACTCCTTCATAGGCATTCCCCTTACTAAACTATGGTGTATCAGCTGATTCATGTTCTTGAAGTTAACATGTCCCAGCCTTCTATGCCATAGATTAGATTCTTGAGGAGAGGCCTTGGAAAATAGGCAAGGATGGCCTTTGAGATCTATTTTCTTGGAAAGATCTAAGGCATACACTCTTCCTGTCCTGTTGGCCTTCAGGAGAGTGTGAGCATCCAATACCTTGTCAATCAAACTCAGAACTTTGGATGACAGAATCCTGCAGTTCTGGCTTGTGAAAAGGGCAACATGGCCTTTGTCACACAATTGACTGACACTCAAGAGGTTATACTTGAGATTTTCCACATGGTTGACATCATCAAACCTTATTTCCCCATTGGAAACAAAGCCCTTCCCGATGATGTAACCTCTTGCATCATTGCCAAAGGAAACAAACCCTTCCTTCCTGGAGAGTAGTCATTAAGAAGTGAGTTGTTCCCAGTCATATGCATAGATCCCCCACTGTCTACATACCAGATGCTACTTTGGCATGTTGAAGAAACCTGCATTAATAAACAATCAGTTAGTTTTGGAGACCCAAACCTTTTTGGTTTTGGGCCTGGTCTCATCAATAGATGGTAAACTAACAGGTTTATTGGGCACAATAGCTTGAGGTGAAGGAGATGGTGTAGAAGAGGAATCCTTGGCTTGGATCTCCTTTTCTGGGGTTTCAACACAGGGCCATCAAGTTGGTTAACTCTTCCCAACAGATGTTGAACCATCATTACCAGCTGTGTCTGATTCTGGGAAAGAGCTTTCAGCTCTTCAGACACATTGGTATTGGTGTTTGATGATGAGTTCTTGTGTTGCACCATCTTCTTTTGAGCAACCTCAGCTGTTGCCTGTTGCACTCCTTCCCTTTTAGATTTCTTTTTGGACATAGGAGTAACAGGATTTGATGCTGCTGGTACAAACTTGGACTCAAACTCAGTTTTCATTTTAGCCAAGTTTTCTTTAATTTTCTCCTTTTGTTTGAGTTTGGATCCCTTTTTGTACCAACAATCATCTGTGAGATGATTGAATAGACCACATATTTCACATGGTTTCTTCTTCATCTTCTGTTGATCATCAACTGAAGAAGATGAAACTACTGAAGACTTGCTCTTCAGCAGTTTAGAAGCACTTTTTGCCTTCTTGTCAACTCCCTTAGTAGGCTTCAAATCCTTCCTACTGACAGTTTTTCTTCTCTTAGTGCTGTCAGTATTGGGATTTGAACTCCAGATGTTATCCCCTGCTCTCCAGTACCCTCAGTACTTCTAGGGATAACACTTGGGTTGATCAACTCATTGATCATGTGAGTGTCAGCAGTTGAACCATCAATATCAGCTGATAGGTTCACAGAGGGATTACTACTGACTTCAACTACTGATGGTGCTTTATCAAGTAGTGAATCACATGATGAGGTGGATTGGTCATTACTTTCTCCATCAGATTCTACTCCTGCTCTTGAAGCAAAATCTGTAGGAGGAGCAGTGTGATTATAACCAATTCCAAACTTCACATTGGAAGCTGTTTGCTTACTAAGAAGCATTTCAAAGCCCTTGCAAGATTGTACCCATCGATCACACTCTACTTGGGTGACAGCAAGAGTATCTTTGAGGTCTTTGTACTTCTCTAAGAGTACATCCTCCCTAGCCTTATCATCAGAGATTTGGCATTTTAATTTATAAATCTCATCAGTTTTCTCTTTCAGCACAGACTCAAACTCAGCTTTATTTTTGGAAATTATTTGTTCTAGCTCTACATTTTTATTGATTAAAGCCACATTTGCTTCTCTAATAGAGGCAAATGCTGCTATGCAAGTTTCAGAACATAATTTGGCCTTAGCCTCAGAGGATACCTGTGATACCTGTGTTGAAGAGGTACTTGAGGATGATCCATCAGAGGATTCCAAAGTCATGAGAGCTAGATTTCCAAAAGGATGCTCACCACCATGTTGACCAGCACCTGAGAACAGTTGTTCATTACCAGACACATCATCTGGTAAGCTGCTCCAGTCAACAACTCCTGGTGTGAAGAAGCTGTGTTGTTGAAGTTGATTAGGTTGATGAGATTGGGATGGTTGAGGCTCAGGGAGTGCATGTGGTTGCTGAGCAGTGGGTGCTTGAACCTGGCCTGGTTGTGGCATGTAATAGCAGGGGTATGGATATGGCATTGGCCCCTGTGGAACAAAATATGCAGGAGATTGTGGTTGATGATGATAACCAGAATTGACAGGTTGTTGCCCTCTGTTTTGTTGACTATTGCCAGGGAAAGTCACAAAAGGTGCAGGAGAGTTAGATCCAGATGATCTACATTCTCTTGCAAAGTGTCCAAGCCTGTGGCATTTATGGCACTTCAACTTACTCTTGTCAAAACCAACTTTGGTTTTGCCAGAGAGTCCTGGGAATTTCCTTCCAGTTCTTTTGTAGAACTTCTGAGATCTGATATTTATCAAGGCCATTTGGCTCAAAATATCCATCTCTTCTAAGTCATCATCAGCAATCCCCTTGAGATCATCCATGATGAAACATAGATTGTCACTATTACTACCAGCAGAATAACTATCAACACTCACAAAGGCAGGCTCAGAAGTGTTTGTAGAGAAATCAATATGCTCATCATACTGGCTTTCAGATGACGCATATTCTGACTCTTGATGTCCAATCAGGGCAGTGTTCCCTTGGACAAAATCCTCAGTAAGCTTGCCAGATGAAGCCAATTTCCTTTTCTGCTCTATCTCTCTCTCGAATGTAAGCAGTTTCCCATGAAGTTGGGTGAGAGATAGGCGATCAACATCAGCATTTGAGCGTAGAACAATGGTATATGTGTTCCATCTCTCAGGCAGTGATCTTAGGAATCTATGGTTCATCTGACTCCTGGTATATTCATGTTTAACCATTTTCAATTCAGAGATTAAACATGAAAACCGCTCAAATTGTTGAGTCAGAGTCTCACCCTTTCTATGAGAGAAAGTCTCATATTGTTGGGCGAGGATTTCCCTGTTGTTTGCTAAAACCTCATCAGTACCACCAAATTGTTCTTTGATGGCTTTCCAGAGGTCATGAGCAGACTCACAATGCAGAAGCCCAGAGTAAATCTCATTAGGAATAGCCATAGCCAAAATTCCATGGGCTTTTGCATCGATTTCAAACAACTTCTTGTCCTCATCGGAGTATTGCTCCTTCTTCTTTGGAACCAACTGGTTTGTTTTCCGGATCATTCACCATTGGCTTATGTGGTCCATGTACCACAGATGTCCAACAACCTGAGCTATTGACAGACAGGTGATGGAGCAATCTTCTCTGCCAAATGTTATACTCATTCCTCACCAAGATCGGAGGCTTGGTAGAGCCAGTATTGAAAGGATCATTCGAAGAAGTAGTCATTGTGGAAATCAGACAGATTCAAGTAAAATCACAATAAATTTAGCTCAGAACCACACAGAACCTCAAATAAAACGGCCAGAAGCGATACACTCTCAATCTCTATAACAGATCCTTGCGAATTTGCTAATTCGATCAAACTTAGAGCGATTGAACAGTTTCAATGATCAATTGTTAGATCGATCAATGATTAACCTGCTCTGATACCATTTGTTAGGATCTCAGCCTCTTGGTTTAATCGATTGAACAGATATAGCAGCGGAATAGCTCAGAATTAGACAAATTCAAGCAAGAACATTCGATATAAAGCGATAAAAGAATTTTGTTATAGAGAGAGAAATATCTGACAAAAGGAATATTGCATTAAGATTGTCGGCCTCAATGGCACGATTACAGGTGAGTCATCCTTCCTTATAAAGGAAAGAATGACGTAGGCTGATGTCACTTGAAAGTGACATGTAACCGTTTTATAACTACTGATGTTTAACAACTACTGAAGATGTCAACAACTGACATCTTCTTACAAATGTTCCTAAGTGTTAAACATCTTATTTACAACTACTGAAAAACATAAAACTACTGATACTACAACAACTGAAGAACAACCTCTTCAGTTGTTTACAAGTACTGAAAGGAAACAAAACTAAACAAAGTAAACACTACTGAAAGGAAAAGAAAACTATGAAGAAGAAAACCATCACAACAACTGAAGAAGCCCTCTTCAGCTGTTGTCATCAGCTGTTAGCATCAGCTGATGTCTTCAGTACTTGAACATCAGACTTTGTCTTTCAGCTGTTGATCTTCAGTCTTTGTCTTCAGTACTTTGAAGTCTTCAGACTTTAGATCTTCAGCTGTTGTCTCAGTCTTTGTCTTCAGTACTTCAGAAATACTTCAGCAGTTGTATTCTTCAGACTTTGTAGAACAGCTGATCAGGTCTTCTTCAGCTGTTGTGATGTCCTGTGGGACTTAGAGGTTTCTCTGATCAGGCTCATTGGTTCTTTTGGTCCAACAGTAGTAACCCGTCACCATAAACCGTTACCAAACTCCATCAGGCGCTGTCAACCGAGATCATCTTCTTAGCGACACACATGGTCGCCTCGAATGTCCCTAACCAATCCATCCCAAGACCCAATCAAAACCACCCAAGGTCATCACGAACGGTCTAACAGAAACTTGTGACCATTCTAATTCCACCTCCAGTTTTCTATCATCTCCGAATCCTGGAGACTTCCCTATGGCAGTTTCTACATCAAAGGGCGCATCAATACCCTATACTAACAGGCAGCCTCGCACAGAAAGCAGCATGAAAAAAAACTCCTACTAGCACCCAGAATCAATAGCACAGAAGCTAAAGTTTGGTTCACCAGAAACGTACCGGACAACGACATCAGGGTCTGTCCTAGCTTCCTCCTGTGTCATGGGTAATGCCCTTGCGCTCGCCCTCCCGTTCCTTCACCTCCATTCTCTTCATCCCAGAACTCTCAGCCCTCACTTCTTACAATCCTTACTTAACGTGGACCCTCTTCACCCCCAGTTAGATCCCGGACTATACGACAGTCCCTTGCCAGTGCCCCGCCTTCCCACATTTGGAAGCATAAGTTTTGACCCAAACCTACATTCCCCGCCAGGTCCCTTCCACACTTGCCAACCTTTTTTTGACCCCCACTTGATAGACCACAGGCGATCATCCGCTCGGCCTTCTTATTACCCGTCGAGGCATCACCCCGACCAAACCTCTTCCCCCGCCATTTCGATCACCCCCTGCTTTCTTGCCACCCTAGTCCACCATGTTTCTCTCATCGTACAATCTCCCTGCCAAATCCACCGCCGACCTAAACGTACTCGGCCGGCAGCTATCATGTGCCTGCGATATCCGCTGGCAAACCCTGAATATATCTTTTAATCTTTCGTGACAAAGGTGTCACCTGATCCGGCACCAGACGTGCCATCTCGTTGATTTAGTGGTGTACTGCTGGTGCGTCATAGTTCCCGCCTCCAGTGGCAAGAACTTCCTTTCGACCTTGTCCATTTCCGATGAGGACAAATTCCTCAATCACCAACCTTCTCCTCAGACCATTTCATTTTCCCAATGCCCTACTACCCTCAGCTTGGACAATGTTGTCCCACCAGCACAAGCTAAATCACAAAAGAGTGGGTAGCAAACTTCACCTTTTGGTCCTCTCGGCACTCCCTGATATCGAGAACAGCCTCCATTTCCCTCACCCACCGGTGAGCAGCTGCAGCGGTGCCGTTTCCATCAAAAGTAGGGGGCTTGCATCTCATAAAACCCCATAATTACATCCTCGTGCCATCTTCGGCGCAGGCTCTTCTTCTTCCTCTTCGTCATCAGATAGAACCGTTTCCGGCTCTGGTTGTTCCCGTTCTCCAGAGGATTTGTTTTCTTTCTTTTCTTTCCCCTTCTCGTACAGCCTTAATAACATCAGTCACCACAGACGGTAAGATTGTCTGCAGACCTGATGGACTTCTTCTACAACAGCCTCCTTACTGAGGCTCTCAGATTGGCGCTTTCGTCGCCACCCTCCGGATGGGGGGTCTCTGGTTCTTCATGAACCACCCTCTCACTCTGGGTCTCCCTCTCTTGGGTCGCGTTTCAGCACCGTGACCTCCACCCCTAGAAGCTTTCGAAGATCTACCTCCGGCCATCACACGCACACTGAAAGATTTAAACACCAACACGGTCATTCAAGGAAACAACTAAGTTTATGTCAAGTATAGTAAGTCCCTAATTACAGTGGCCAGTTGTGATTAGCCACTTACTTTACTCTTCATACCCCAAGTATTACCTGTACTGACTACATCAATATTTAAATCTACATACAACACATAACCACATACCATGCGCACATAAAACCGTTAACTTTACGAAAATACCTGATGGCACGCAGCTACTCAGATGGCATTCCATTCCCTTTCCGTCCCATTCTCAGTTTAAGATTAGGTTTATTTTGAAAATTTACCCATTTCACTTGAACTTTGGCTCTGATACCAACTTGTAGGCCCCGTTCCCGGGACGCTTACAGCTGGGTTCTCATCGCTCATAAAACGTATAATTTCATTTGTATTTCATAAATCGCAGCGCAACACTAAAACAATCTTTCATTTCCATGTAAATGTTTTTGAAAGTTAATACAACATTCATTACAAAATAGCTTGTTCGCATTACAATGCAAAAACATTAATCAAAAGAATGCCATCCCAAAAGAGCTGAGTAGCTTCACGGTGTGCCGTCCTCAGCAAACATTACCTGCCAACTGGAAAACATATAAAAAGTCAGCGTTGCTGAGTGAGTTCTAGTTTTATTACAAAACATACTTTACTTTACATTTGTTCACGATCATACATCATACGTACATTATTCCGATAATTCATTTACGTTCATTCATACTTCGTTCTTTCATACATAATCTTTTGTTCCTTTATACGTTCGTTCCTTCGAGTCTGTTGCGACAACAGGGTCGCTCACCTCATTTACAATTCCAACGACTTCGCGCTAACCGAGTCTGTTGCAACCATAAAGTTGCTCACCCCAATTGCCAGTTTTAAAGATACCATGCTATGCGAGTCTCTTGCAACCATAGGGTGGCTCACCTCATGGCAACTTCACGACAACGCGCTGTCCGAGTCTGTTGCAACCATAGGGGTGCTCACCTCATAGCAATCTCAAGGATTGCATACCATCCGAGTCTGTTGCAACAACAGGGTTGCTCACCTCATTGCCATTCTCATCGATGGCACGCTATCCGAGTCTCTTGCAACCATCGAGTTGCTCACCTCATATATGTGCTTGCAAGCCTTTCTTTCGTTCGCTCATCATTCAATAATGCATGCATTCTTACTTTATGTTCCCCTTTCATTATCTTTCACTTTACGTTACATAATACTTCATGCATTCATTAACATGGCACATAAGGCCACAAGAAAGATAACATACATCATATTAAGGAACATATCATACACGTTTATCAATATCATACCCAACATGCTTTCTAAGGCCTCAAGCGTCACCTTACATGCTCTTATGGGGACCTTTACGTCAAAACTTACATCTGCACTTTCCCCCGAAAGTCAGAAGTCAATCTATACCTTCCTCGGGTACAACAGCCCTATTCGGGCGTATGGACACCCTTCAGTCGCATGGCCTCCATGCGACTGAACATCATGCTATTGAACTCAAGCGAATGAACATTTAGGCGAATAAACATCCACTCGTGCGAATGGACAATGCGGATGGACCTCATGCGAATGGGATTAATACGGATGAGCACTTATGCGACTGGACCTTCAGTCGCACGACCTCCATACGACTGGCCTTTCAATCGTGCGAATGGACCTTCAAACGTGCGAATGGACCCTAATTGGCCGTATGGCCTCATTCGGCCTCCAGTCGGTCGCCTAGCCCTAACTGATGCAGAATGCAGTTCATCCCGACTGCAGCCGAGGGTTTTCGGCCTCCAAACTCATCTAAACCCATTTTAAGCCCAAATCGACCATCCTAAACCTTAGGGATGCATACCACAACACCATACAAGCACACACACGCCCGGAAACATACACGAAACGCATCACACACATCACACCCAAATGGGTCAAACACATACACATACAAAAACAGGTTTTTTTTATGCTTTCCATCCTCAAAATCGTTTGAAAACAAGTAAAAGTGGGGTTCTAGAACTCACATAAACGAGCACAACGACAAGAGATTCGATTTGGCTTGCTTCACGACGATTTTGACGACCCGAACCAACCCGAACCAGCACTTTTCCTCTTTTTCTCTTCTTTCTCTCTTCTTCCCTTTCTTTGGCTAATTTGTGAGTGTGGGGGAGAGGGTAAGGGCTGCCCTCTCCCTTATATACTTCCCCTCACCTGACTTTCTTTCGTTGGCGAGTTTGGTCCCTCGACTTTGGACTTTATTTTCTTTTCTTTCATCACCGGCTTCAAAATAATAAATATCCGGGTGTTACATATATATTTCCATGTTGCCCTCCTTTTGTATTGTACTATTTGTTGATATAATATTAGCACAAGAACTGAGTAAGCCCGTGTATTACACAGGTTTAATAAATAAATATAATATAATAATATTTATTTATTATAAATGAATAATATTATAAATAATATTTTAGGATATGATATGATTGGAATTACGTATGAGAAATAACTATAACTAATGAAACAGTGATTTCAACTTTTTAAAATTTTGTTTTAAATTTTTTTTCCAAAAAAAATATGCATTTTGTTTTAAAACAAACCGTATAAAAATGTCATCTTTAAAATTTTTTTATTATAAGTCCCAAATATTTATTATTGGTTTTAAAAGTTTGAACTTTTTAAAATACCAATTTTTTTGTAGATTTAATAAAATTTTTGTTTTAGAAAAATTTATTATTTTATAAAAGTTTTGTTTATTTAGAATAATATTAATAAATAGATCTTTTTTAAATATATTAAATATAAAAAAGTTAGATAATATTATTAGTAATTAAGGTAATTATTTAAGATGAAAGAAAGACGGGAAAATTTTAGTGAGGATTATTATGGTGCTGACACGTGGCACCTCGAGTTACCCTTTTATTAGAGTAGTAAGATTATAAGTCCCAAATTATTTATTTTTTGTTTTAAAAGTTTGAACTTTTTAAAATACCAATTTTTTCGTAGATTAAAAAAATTATGTTTTAGAAAAATTATTATTTTATAAAAGTTTTGTTTATTTAGAATTAATATTATAAATAGATCTTTTTTAAATATATTAAATATAAAAAAGTTAGATAATATTATTAGTAATTAAGGTAATTATTTAAGATGAGAGAAATATGAGAAAATTTTAGTGAGGATATTATGGTGCTGACACGTGACACCTCAAATTACCATTTTATTAGAGTAGTAAGATAGATTTGATTGTCACTTTTATGAAATCATTACAATTATATTATATATAGTAGTGATTTGATTGTCAATTTAACAATAAATGTTATATCATTGATATAACAATATATTTTTACACAGCTATTAATATGTACAATATACATTTAAAATTTAAAATAACATATAAATTCAAAATTTTATATATAATCAAAACGTTATGTACGTTTAGAAATAATTTAATCTGAATATATATCCCAAAAAACCAAATGACTATATTACAAAGGAATATATATTAGTAATTTTCTTCGGTGATCTTCTATTTAGGTGTAAACTAATGGTACCTGAAATTTAATTAATGAATATGTTATAGATAAATAGAAAGAACATATAAAACATATTAACATTTGTTAAAAAAACATAATTAAAATCCATCAATCTATCAATATCAATACAAATAAAAAAAAAAAGTTTTTGTATGCCACTTGTCAGAATTCTAAAACACTTAATTTTATTTTCCCGCTTTTTTCTCCTAATAAATATCTTATCACATTAATTACAAATGATATTATTTAATAATTTTCATATTAAAAATAGGTTTTTATTAAATTAAAAAAATAACTTTCTCCAAATGCAATTTGTAAGGAAATAACTTTTTATAAAATGTAAAAAAAATCAAAAAAATATCAAACTTTCAAAAAACATAATATATTTTAAAACCTGTGGTTTTTAAAAAATAAAATTATTTTGAAACAAAATAAATTAAATTTCAAAGTTATAATAAAAATTTATTAAAAATGATACTTTTAAAAAACGGTTTGTTTTGAAACAATTTGTTTAAAAACCATTTTTTTAGAAAAACAAAAAAAAGAAACAAATGTTTAAAAAATAATATAGTTTTCTATCACTCGTACGTTATGTCAATAATATTTTACATCAAAAACTCATTTTATAAATTATTATTTTTTATTAATAACTATTTAATATATAATTTATTCAACCCGTATATTACATGTGTTACTAACCTAGTATATGAACATATGTAAGTTATTTTTACACGTGTAACATTATCTGCAATTACTCAAACGAATTAAAGTTGACTGAAATATAATTATTAAATCACAAATGAAATTACACTTACATCATTTTGCATGGTTTGGAGATTGTTGCTCTAATTCCCTTGGTAGTAGGAACTGATGATCACACCCACGTTCAAGAATCTTCTTACCTACATGTTCGCAATTTACTCGAACCTATTAAAAGTTGATTGATATATAACTATTAGCGTCGACTATTATATATAAGAAAACATGAGCTCTGAAACATTTGACTCACCTCAACGACATCTCAAAATCTAAAGTCAATTGAGAATCACTTAATATCAAAGCAACACTTCGACCCTAATCTCACCATTAGAAGCAATTCATCACCACAATTGAGCTTTATGGCAAGGCCTAAAAACCTTAACCATAACAAAATTGGAAGAAAATTAGATCACATAGAGGGTTACAAAGGTAATGACCGTCTTATAGCCATGTTTACAAAAATCAAATCAGATAGAGGATTACAAAGGTAATCAGCTCAAATAGGAGTATTCGATCGACATTGTTTTAGAAAGTGTGTGTGGTTGCGTTTGAAATTTGAAAAGGAAGTCCTTTCCTGACAATCGAACATGTGACTTTAAAGGAGAGAATTGAATTTTAAGTTGCCGCCCAATTCACTTTGTCAAGGCATAGAACCCTTGAGGAAGTAGCCATAATCATTTCTCTTTTCATGATATGTATGGGACTGGGGAAGAAAGGAAGAAGTGATGACCTTCTTGTGGTTGTTTTTACATAAAAGCCTCATTTAGCGTTTTTGGTGATTGATGCTTGATTGGCTTATAACATATGCAAGAGATGATGCATATATCTTAATTTAAGAGTTTCGGGTGAAATGACTTTATTGTTCTTCTTATATGCATATTAATACTATAAGGAAGGGTTCAAATAAGAACCACATTTTTTTGTGAGAACTCTATAAACCAATCTCAACAACTCATTTTTTATCATATGCAAATCACATGCCATTTTTTCCCTTTTTTTAAAACGTTCATACCTTTATTTTACGATATTATTTTTTCAAAAAAATTTCACCATAAAATTAGTATTTTTTTATTTTTCCAACGCTTACCATATTGATATATTTTTTTTTTAAAAAATCGTCCATTCGTTGTTTACATATATGTAAATCTGGTTATACATATGTGTAATACCGGATTTAGACATGTGTAAATCCGGTATTACACATGTGTAAAACGAATTTTGTAAAAAACTAGATTTTTTTATTTTTTATAAAAAAAATTTATTTTTTTATGAAAGAGGGAAACTAGGGGAACATTTTTGTGTTTTAGTATGTTATTTTTTGATTTATAATTTTTTTAAATATGATTTTGTTAATTACATATTTGTCATTAAAAACTGGTGGTCGAGATTGGTTTTTAGATTTTCTCACAAAAAAATGAGTTCTTATTTGATCTCTCCCCTAATACTCTATATATATATAGTGTGTGTGTGTATAATAATATATTGCAGGATCGTTGAAGGGTATGAGTTACAACATAACAACACAAAGATGAGATAAACTAAACTTAGATCAAACAGTAAACTGGATTAACCAAGTGACGACACTAAGAACACAAGTAGTATATGAGACAGAACACAAAGAACACAAGTGTTTGGTTTTCAAGAATGCAGTATATTGCTTTCTCTATGTTCTATTACAAGTGTTACAAAAGCATAAATAAAAGATACAAGAACATGAGATACTTATACAACATCCTACAGCCGGCTATACTTTGAAAGCCAGCTGGATACAATTGACTAGACACACATAAAATCAATTGTAGAGTCAAAAGGCAGATTGCCTTTTGACTAGTGACTATGACATGCCATAGCTCACATTCTTATCTATTACAAAAAGGATAAAGTACATAAAGTAGAAAGTTACAGACTCAAGACCTCAATGTACAGTTACCAAAAGCATGGACCTTTTCACCAAACCATGTTAGTTGGTGACTTGCAGAGTTGTAGCTGAAAGGTGTCAAGCTTTATGGAACAGTACATCAGATAAGGCATGTTACTAAAATTCTTCGGAAGAAATTTGTCTTCATGAACTTGAAGCTTTGGAAGACTTTGTCTCTGAGGCTTTGGAAGACTTCATCTTTGGCTTCGGAAGATGTTGGTCTTGGCTTCGGAAGATGTTGGTCTTGGCTTCGAAAGATGTTGGTCTTGGCTTCGGAAGATTTCACACTTAGAGTATTTCTGTTGCACATGTGAAACTTCTGAAGCATTCCACTTCAATGCACTTGTGCAGCATGCAGGAAAGACTAAAGATGTGTAGGTGCATCAGCCTCTCATTAATCTCTACATATATATATATATATATATATATATATATATATATATATATATATATATATATATATATTATATATATATATATGTATGTATAGGGGAGGGATCAAATGAGAACTAACTTTTTTGATGAGAACTCTAGAAACTAATCTGAACCACTAATTTTCAATGGCAAAATTATAATTAACAAAAACATATTTAAAAAATTTATAAATCAAAAAATAACATAAAAATAAAAAAAATAAAAATACAAAAATTTTCCTCAACTTTCCGTCTTTCATAAAGAAATAAAAAAATTTATAAAAAATAAAAAAAATTCCTGTTTTTTAACGAAATTCATTTTACACATGTGTAATATCGGATTTACACGTGTGTAATATCGGATTACACATGTGTAAATCCAGTACTACACATGTGTATAACTAGATATACACATATGTAAACAACGGATGTACGATTTTTTTAGAAAAGTATATCAATATGGTAGGCGTTGGAAAGATAAAAAAAATACTGAATTTTATAGTGAATTTTTTTTGAAAAAATGATGTCGTAAAAAAAAGTTACGAACGTTTAAAAAAAATGGGGAAATGACATGTGATTTGCATGTGATAAAAAATGAGTGGCTGAGATTGGTTCCTAGAGTTCTCACAAAAAAAGATGGTTTTCATTTAAACCCTCCCCTATATATATATATATATAATATAATATATATATTATATATATATATATATATATATATATATATGTATGTATGTATGCATATATATATACGTATGTATGTATATATGTATGTATGCATATATATATACGTATGTATGTATATATATGTATATATATACATATATATATATGTATGTATATATATGCATATATATATATATATGTATGTATGTATATGTATGTATGTATATATATGTATGTATATATATGTATATATATATATATATATGTGGTGTGTGTGTGTGTGTATATATATATATGTGTGTGTGTGTGTGTGTGTATGTATGTATATATATATGTGTGTGTTATGTGCGTGTGTATGTATGTATATATAGAGGAGGGTTCGAGAACCACATTTTTTGTAAGAACTCTATAAACCAATCTCAGTCACTCATTTTTTATCACATGGAAATCATATGTCATTTTTCTTTATTTTTAAAACGTTCATAACTTTTTTTTCACAACATTATTTTTCAAAAAAAAATTCACCATAAAATCCAGTATTTTTTATTTTTCCAACGCCTACCATATTGATATACTTTTCTAAAAAATCGTACATCCGTTGTTTACATATGTGTAAATCTAGTTATACACATGTGTAGTACTAGATTTACACATGTGTAAATACGATATTACACATGTGTAAAACGAATTTCGTTAAAAAACGAGATTTTTTATTTTTTATAAATTTTTTTATATTTTTTTATGAAAGAGGGAAAGTTGGGGAACATTTTTGTGTTTTTATTTTTTTATTTTTATGTTATTTTTCGATTTATAAATCTTTTAAATATGTTTTTGTTAATTACAATTTTGCTATTGAGAACTAATGGTTGAGATTGGTTTCTAGAGTTCTCACAAAAAAAGCTAGTTTTCATTTGATCCCTCCCTATACCTATATATATATCTATATATATATGTATATATATATGTATGTATATATGTATATATATACATATAGATATATATTCATTATATATATACATATACATAAATATATATATATACATAATATATATATATATATATATATATATATATATATATATATATATATATAATATATATATATATATATAATATATATATATAGTGGAGGGAACTAAATGAAAAGCATGTTTATAATTAAAAACCGTAAAAACTAAGGATTACATATATGTAAGTATGTATTAAAAAGTGTACAACTAGGAGTTACATATATGTATGGATTATGTATATGTAAGTACGTGTTACTAAGTTTACAACTAAGAGTTACGTACATGTTAGGACCTGGTATTTGAACGAAATACCTAGAGATTAGCGTGTAAAGCAGATCAAATAGTGCGGAATCCTATTTGATCGGCGATCCAATCAGTGAGAACACACAAAGAATCAATCAAGAATTGAAACTAACGTTAGAAATCGATTGGGAATCGATCTAATGTGTTCTATGAACTTGGAGAACGAATTGGGAGACTTCTGGACGGCTAGGGTATGTCTGGAATCGTAATTAATCAAAAGAACTTGTATTTTTCACAAATTGGATTGTATTTATAGGTTGGTATTATTCAATCGTGCGACTGAACCATTAGCATGGTTCAGTCGTGCGATTTAACCATGCGGTTGATTCATCCGCACGACTGAGTGTTCAGTCGTGCGACTGAGCCAATCTTATGTTACAATCATACGACTGATCCAGTCTCCTGGTTCAGTCGTGCGACTGAGTCATTCGTATGAAGTATTCATGCTTATGGTTCATTCGCATGGGCCATTCGCATGAGAACTTTATTAAGTTAAGTTTGAATGTATTAATTAATAAACATTATGTGTAACAATTCTAACAACCACAAACCTAACTAACCAATTTAATATCAACTCATTAATGAAATATTAGTCATTACAAATCACAAACAACCAATATCATCATATCAAATTACATATCAGAATCAGACAAACAAGATCTATTACATTTCATATTATGATCTAGGGACATACATGTATCAACAAACTCCCCCTTGGACCTAGATCTCTCTAAACTCTTGTTTTCTGCATAACCTCCTTGTATTTCTTGTACTTCTCCTCTTTTGTGACTCCCGTGTGAATCTCAAACACGAAGCAGAGTCGTATAACGTTCTGGAACTGGAGGGCTTGTACAATATCTTGCGTATCACAGAACAATGGCCACTTGTATAGCGTATAGACATCACTTTCCGACAAGTTTGTAAGCCACATTGGGTCGAATACCCTGATAGTATCCATTTGTCCCTCTTTGCTTAAGACTATGACCGCTTCAGCTGTTCTCCAATCATAGTACCACCACTTAAAATGTGGAGTGAAATTTTGTGGCATTTCCCTCAGTGGGATTCTTGACATTGTGCGCGGAGGATTCCACTTCAACACTATCTTAGGCTTGCCAGTAATGGCATCAACCTCAGACCTTCTGATATACCTAGTAGGCTGTTGGGGTCTGAAGTTAACCCATCTAGTGTGGTACTCCTTCTTTAGGGCAGCCTCGAACCAGCCTGACATCTTCCTCGGGTCAGCATACAAAAGCTTTAGTTTGGCCAGCTGGTTGAGCTCAAACCTGGTAGAGTCTTTAGATCATGTGGGAATCTGAAGTACTCTATGCCCTGTTCTCTCTTAACTGCATATACGTTAAGATCCTCAAATTACGCCCATGCTATGATCCTTCTGACACTTTGATGTTTCTTGACTCTATTCTTTGTCCTTTTATCTGTATCATGGTTTCATCACTGGAGGAGCGAGAGGTAGAAGCTGATTGATCTTGTCTGTTCTTTGTCCTTTCTCTTGACCTGTAGCAGTGGCCGATGCAGGTGCATCCCCTCCTTCTGCTTCTTCATCATCTCAGTATCACTCTCATCATCCTCATCATTATCTTCATCATCTTCATCTCTGTCTCCTTCCCTGATCTTCAATGGCTCCTGTTTAGATCCTTTCAGTTTTAACAGGATAATCTTCCTTGCCTCTCCAGCTCCTCTATTGGCTTGCTTGATGTGACACTTTGAGCTTGGATTTGGTCCATCTTGGTGCTCTGAGCAGCCAACTACTGGGCCTGCTCCTCAATTACTCGAGCCTGCTCTGCAATTGGTAAGATTATGCAGCAGTCAGGTCAGTAAGCTGGCGGATCTGAGCTGCCTTTTCCTCATCAACCGCCAGCAGTGCATCACCATTCTATTAAGCGCTGACAACTATTTCTCTACCCCGATTGGAGGTAGAGGAGAACTATAAGTGTGTGAGGGATGGGCTGAGGGTATGATTGGTGTGACGTGGTGTGTGGAGGTGGCTGTAGTGAAGATAGGTCTGTATAATGGTGGAGGTGATGTGGGAGTAAAGGATATGGTGGTGGAGGGAAACTGTGTTGTGGTGTGGGAGGTATGGTGGGGGTGGGGGCTGTGGTAGATGTGGGTGTGTGGGGTGGAGGTGTGGTGATGTGGTGGATGTGGTGGCTGTGGTGGATGTGGTGGTTGTGGTGGATGTGGTGGTTGTGGCGGCTGGGTGGAGATTGGTAGATGTGTTGTGAGGAAGGTCACCCTACCTTTTTCTTCTTCTGGCCATGGGGTTTAGCCATTCTCTTCCTCCTTGTTCCAGTTGAGGTGAAGCTCCCCCTACCCCTGCCTGTGGACCCCGGAGCATAGCTTGGGTCAGTATCTGTATCTCCGGAGTCTCTCGGGTGTTCACCAACCACCCTTACCCATGTTCTGTGGGAACAACTTTCCTTCCCACAGTTCGTGTAAGTGGCTCCTCATCCAATTCATCCTCCTCCGCGCCAAGAACAAAATCCTGATGAAATCCCGCTGACTCGGTTACTTCTCCAGCTGTGACGGACACTAGAGGTACAGAATCAGACACAGTGCCTCTGAGTGGAATAGGCATATCGTCTCCAGCATCCCCACTGTCATCATCATCTGAGTCATGAGTGGGTAGAGCTATCTGTTCCACATCAAAATCCTATCCTCGTGACACCACTTTCGCTTTGCGGGCGCCACGTAGTCATCTCGGGCAAGATGACCAAACAACCTCCTGACAGGAGGCTTCACTTGCTTTCCCCTGTACACTTTCATCCTTCCAGGGTAGTGTCATCCATTATCTCCAAGACTACCTCATCCTCCTTTTCCTTTGGCAGGGAGGGAAGCTTCTGATCTATGATCATTGCATAAATCTCGGGTACATACAGAAGGCTTCCTTCCCTTTCCCCTCGATGTTCTTCACCAGATAGGTGAAGATCATCTTTGAGAAGCTGAACGGATGGTTCAGCACCACGCAACGTATGCGTTCTGCATCTGGTCAGACAGCTCATCAAAACCACCTTTTCTGGAAACCATGCACTTGAGCATCACGTGTGCAAGATATTAAACTGGGGACAGAGGTTACTCTTGTTGAGTACCCCAGAATTGATGTCCCCAGAGTATTTGGCTCTGAGAAAGCATCCTCTGACAGTGAGGGGGTGTAATCGAGTTGGACAGTCAGCGTCATCCCCCAATTGTAGTACAATCCTTAGATCCTCCTCTGAAATGGTAATAGCCTCTCCAAATATGGTACTTCTGATGCAGTGAGGCTCAGATGATCTATCAACTGTAGTGCCTTCCCAGAAGGCTTGTTGAATGGATCGATACGGAGTGCAGGGAGTAGATATGGCATGTGCAATCCTCGATCTCAGTAGGAATGTGATTATGCCTATGCCAGAGAAATCAGTAGCGTTTCTGGATGTTAAGTCCAGATGAGCACATATATTGTGTTTTGTGCTCATAATCCATCTACTCGCCATCTGTTACACAAAGATAGTAAACATTAGTACCATTGACTAAGAAAGTCATGAAATCCTTAAGCTTTAAGAAAATCTTTCTGTCATGCGATTGACATTGTGCGACTGATTCAGGCGTGCGATTGAACCGTGCGAAAGGGGTTCAGTCGTACGATTGGTTCAATTGTCCTTCTTCAGTCGTCCGACTGAATCTCAGTCGTGCGACTGACTCATTCATTCGCCCTTACTCATCCGACTGGGCCAATCGTATGGGCCATTCGGTTGAATAGTCCATATTCATGTCCATTCGTACAAATAGCTTCCATTCGTATGATTGGTCCATATGGATGGCCCATTCGTGCGAATAGGTCATATTTATTCACTTTTCTGCCAATTTGAATATTTACCTTTTAAAATCCCTTTAATTGCAGAAATTTACGTTATGAGCAGTTGATCATCTTAGGCATGATCGTTTTGACTTGAAAACCCTTTTATCACCTCAGACGTGACTGATTTAACTTTTAATACATATGTGGTCATCTCAAACATGATCCTGTTAGTGAGTTGATCCCTTACTGATTTTCCTGATGTAATCCGACACACAAACAAACTAACTAAAATGACTGACTAAATTAGAAAATTAAAAAATAAAAATTGTTTTTGCTTTTTGTGAGAGATAAGTCCTGAGATGGAAATCTACTGGATTTGGTTCCAGATTAGACAGCTTCAACTTAGATTGACCATACCTGGACCAATACCATTTTGGAATCATACAGGCCGTTCAAATCAGTTTGGACTTGTCATCAAAATCTTTTGATGCTTAATTCTTGGTGTTCATCTAGAGTCATTTGCAACTTTAGGAAATCATACTGAAGCTCTTAGATTACCACATTGAATCAACCTTTCAAGAATTGCAGTCACAATGATTGTCAATATGTTTGTCCACTTAAATCCATACACAGACTTTTGGCCCAAACTGGTGATTGTTTTAGGTTTAATTATTTCAACTAACATTTGTGGATCCCACACTTATATGGTAAGCAACATTCCTCAGGAGCTTTTGAGCGGTCTACAGGTATTATTACAGGGAGAGACTATTCTTAGAACTTTCAAAGAGAAGCCAGTCCTCAGGTCAGTGCCATCGCACTGCAGAGATACGGCAAACAACAATGAATTCTAGAATATCTAGGTTATGCTTATCCTCAGGTCAGTGCCATCGCACAGCAGAGAGGCACACAATCTATCTCCTTGTTGAGCAGCTTAATTTTATGTTGCACCAAATGCACCAATAACATAAGTCATTAGCTTGATAGCATTTTACTTCATTTTTTCGTGCTTTGCTCTATTTATGGTCATCCGCACACATTTGTGGCGTTTACATGCTCATTACCCTTATTGAATATAGTTGATTGTGTTAACCAGTGATAAGATGGGGCCCCACAGTCAGTTGAACCACTTAGTTTGATCTTGAGATCACCAGTCAGTCTAATCATCTATTGTGTTGAATCTACCGACATATCAATTGTGGTCTAGCAACCTCTAGGTCTACTCTCATTGTGTTACCTTAAGAGTTACCAGTTTTTCTATTATCTTCCTTTTATATTGCTTAGACAACACAGACTTATACTTTGAATTTATGCACCTTTTCTAATTAAAATTTCAAGGTCCTTCTTGATTTGTTCCTGTGTACTATCATATTCTAAAGGGTTTGAATCGTATCACAGGTACGATCTACCTTATCAGCTTTCCACTCCTTCTACCTTTTCTTTCTTTTTCTTGTTTTTTAATGTTACTTGCTGACTTATTCTCCCCCTAAAATGCTAAAATCATAACTGGTTTAATTATTTTAGGATTTTAATAATCAGCAAAATAACATGAGTTTAAATTAAACATACTAAAATAAATCATAAAAGAAAAGAAGAAAAAAAATTTACTAACCTACATCAACTACACATGATCATCATCAGGAATAACATCACTTTTCTTTTTAACGCCGTTGACCTCTAGCAAATATTGAAAACGTGGTTTATCAAAGGCTTTAGTGTAGAGGTCAGCGCGTTGAAAATCAGTATTAATTTTACCATATCAATTAAGTTCTTTTCAAAACAGTCTCTCATGAATGATATTTAATACCGATATGTTTGGTCTTAGGATGTTGGACCGGATTTTTAGTTACTGCTATTGCAGCAGAGTTATCAACACAAATAGGAGTAGAGGAGAACTTTAAACCGTAATCTTACATTTGCTGTTGAATCCAGATGATTTGTGACAGCAACTTGCCAGCAACATATTCGGCTTCATAGGTGGACAATGCAACCGATGTCTGTTTCTTACACTGCCAAGTCACTAGTCTTCTCCAAAGAATTGACACCCTGCGATGTAGACTTGTAGTTCATCTTGTAGCCTCCGTAATCGAGTCGCTATACGCCGTGAGCTCAAAATCATCATCATGAGGATACCACAACCCAAGTGTGGGTGTACCCTTTAGATAGCGAAAAATCCTTTTGACCCCGATCAGATGATTGACCTTAGGTTTAGCCTGATATCTAGAACATAAACATGTAGCATACATGATATCAGGTCTTGAGGCAGTGAGATACATGAGGGATCCAATCATTCCTCGGTACACATCGTGGCATCTACAAGATCTCCATTTTCATCAGGTGCTATGTCGTGATTCGTAGCAAGTGGAGTACCAGCAGCAGATGCATTCTCCATGTCAAAGCGATTGAGAATGTCTCCTACGTACTTGGTCTGATGTAGAAAGATCCCATTTGGTGTTTGATCCACCTGTAGCCCGAGAAAGAACTTCATCTCCCCCATAGCACTCATCTCAAACTCTTTCTTCATAACTGCTTCAAACTCTTTGCATAACTCATCGTTCTTTGAACCAAAATTATGTCATCAACATAGATCTGTACGAGCAGTAGGTCGCCATCTTTTTTCTTTAATGAACAGCGTGCAGTCAATGACTCCCCTGCGAAAGCCG
Organism: Flaveria trinervia; assembly: GCA_025506515.1. NCBI lineage: Eukaryota > Viridiplantae > Streptophyta > Magnoliopsida > Asterales > Asteraceae > Flaveria > Flaveria trinervia. Next base: position 61,662,872 of record CM046453.1, read on the forward strand.
TGTTTCACAAGATGAGTCGAGAGTTTCTCATACCAAGCTCTTGGAGCTTGATGAAGCCCGTATAATGCTTTGTCGATCTTGTAGACTCTATCCCGATGATAAGGATCTTCAAATCCCTCAGGTTGACTGACATAGACTGTTTCTCTGATTTCCCCATGAAGGAATGCACTCTTCACATCTAATTGATAGACTTTAATCTTCATGTACGATGCACAGGCAAGGAAGATATGAATGGCTTCCATCCTTGCCAAAGGTGCAAACACCTCATTGTAGTCAATTCCCTCGACTTGGCGAAAACCTTGTACTACCAATCGAGCTTTGTTCCGGATAATGACCCCTTGGTCATCTTTCTTGCATTTCAAGACCCATTTGGTGCCAATTACTTTAGTACCTTTAGGTCTATCACCAGAGTCCATACACCTAACTTCTTGAACTGAAGAAGTTCTTCTTGCATGGCACTTACCCACGCCTCATCATTTAGTGCATCACTGACGTACTATGGCTCAAACTGTGAGACAAAACACTGATAAGCACCATCATGAATATTCCCTATTCCATAACTGAGGCATAATCAACTGAGTATAGCTGATTTCGGGTTTGCACTCCCGATCTGACATCCCCAATGACATTGTTTAGGGGATGATAGACGTTAAGTCGTGATCCTGGAGTGGTAGGAACAACTACCTCAGAGCCAAGATTATGAACATTTGGTTCTGCATCTGAGGTAGTTGGAGTTTGAGGCTCTGAAGTCGAAGGTGCATCACTGATAGATGCTTGTGGACTTTCAGGAACTAGAACCTATTCCTCCTGACTGTTCTGGTTATCTTCTTCAGCGTCATCTTCAGAGGAGGAGTCACTGTCGTCGACTACTCCCCCTGACTGAGTAGATGATTCTCCCTGTGAGCTAGATGTTGGTGTATTCAAGATATCATACATCATTCGTGTAGCTAACTCGTCATCCAAGGAAGAGAGAGGGATGTTGAAGGACTTGAAGAATCCATCATAGTCGAAAAAATAGGCGGGTCCTTTGCCAGTAGGTGGTGTGGTATATCGCTGAACGTCAACATTACACCACACTTCTACTAGACCCGTTGAGTTGTTGTAAATCGCTTGTTTGGTATGTTGTATCCTAGAAAGATGCCTTCATCTGCCTTCTCACTGAATTTACTCTCTTGTGTCTTCTTCAGAAGTGTGCACGGCGCGCAAAATGGTTCGAGATACTCCAAGTTCGGTTTGCGTCTTTGTAGTAGCTCGTAACATGTCTTTCCCTGGCGCTTGACTATCAGGACTCGATTCAGTGTATAACATGCATTCGCCACTGCCTCATTCCAGAATTGGATAGGCAGTTTCGAGTCTGCCAGCATAGTCCGTGATGTCTCTATCAAGCTTCTGTTCTTTCTCTCAGCAACGCCATTCATCTGAGGTGTGTAGGCAGAAGTGAATTGATGCACAATTCCCTTTTCCTTGAAGTATGCCTCCATCCACTGGTTCTTGAATTCCGTTCCGTTGTCTGAGCGTACTTGTCTAACTTTCAGCTTGTAGAGAGATTCCAGTGTGGTTACCAACTCCTTGAATGATTCAAATGTTTCTGATTTGGATTTCAGAAACATTACCCCAATTGAACCTTGAGTAGTCATCAGTGACCACAAAACAGTACAAGCCGCCTGCAATGCTCTTTGTACTGACTGGACCAAACAGATCCATGTGAAGAAGTTCAAGAGGAAGTTCTATTGAATGAGCTTTCTTTTCCGTATGAGACTTCTTTGTCTGTTTGCCTTTCTTTCAAGCTACACAAAAGTCAGGAAGCTGGAAGTTCTTGACATTAACTCCTCTCACCAGATCCTTCTGAATCAAGTGATTCATCTTCCTTTGACTCATGTGTCCCAAATGGTAGTTTCCTATCTTCCCAGCAACAAGTTCATCATAAGAATGGACCATTGCAGCCAAAAGATCCATGTGTTCTCGAGCTACTTCCACTGTCACATTTCCGAGATTCTCGGTCTTCAGTTTAGTAGCACTTGCTTCGGTTCCAATATAGTGGGAACAAGAAAGTCCCGATGTGTCTGATCCTGAAGGAGATGCATGTGAAGGACCCGATGAGCTAGACACAAATGCAGTCTGGAGAGGTGCTCCAGATGTCTTAGCTTGAGGCGTGGCATTGTATAAGGCTGGATTTTGATTGTATGAAGACTTCTGAGCTTTGTACTTCATCCTAAGTGACTCTTCTCGCAACTTAATAATGAAGTCATTAATATTCAGTTTTGCCAGCATTCCATTCTGTCTAAGATTAGACACGAATGAAGCCCACTTTTCAGGCAATCCGTCTGCAAAATTAGTAACTTTCTCTTCCATGGTAGTAGCCACCCCATGTGTATGCAGATCACTCATCAGATGGTAGAATCTATCTATAAAATCATCCAAACTCTCATTTCCCATCGATGAGAAGTTATCGAATTCCTTCTTTAACTCCTTAGCCTTGATCGCCTTCAACGAAGCATTCCCGTCGTACCTCTTTTCTAGCTCATCCCAAAGTTTCTTGGACTGCTTATTTTCTAAGTACTGGTGGAATATGTCTTTAGGAATAGATTGTGTTATCAAGGCATAACTCTTTTTTCTGCATTGTATTTGACTTTTTGCATGTCTGTCATTCCTCCTAATGTTAGCTTAACTCCATCAGCTCCCACCGGTGTACTATATCCAATCTCGATGGCTTCCCACATACTCGGATCCACTCTGTTGAGGTAGATCTCAAAACGTTGTTTCCAGTGGGGAAACTCATCTAACGTCAAAAGCTTTGGTGGTTTATTATGATTACCCACCTCACTTTCAAGCAACAGCAGGTTCTGTATCCTAGAGTCCTTTCCAGCAGTAAAGGCTGACATTTGATCTTCCATTGCGAATAAATTTAAGTCTAATAACTTTAAGTCTAATAAAACAAATTGTCACTGGGACGACTGAAAGGTGCGAATGGTCTAGTCGTGCGTATGAACTCTACGACTGGTTCAATCGTGCGGCTGAACTAAGTGATTAGCTCAGTCGTGCGAATGAATCTGATGCGTATGAAAAATATGCCCGAAAGGTTCAATCGTACGAATGGAGATGCGACTATGTCCAATCGTGCGTCTGAGCAATGCGAATGAGGTCCAGTCATGCGAATGGCTCACTCGTGCGACTGAAGCTGCTGTTTTGAGAAAATTTCTAGGTTAAACGTTGTTGGACCAAAAGAACCAATGAGCCAAGATCAGAAAACCTCTAAGTCCCACATGGTATCACAACAACTGCTGAAAGCTTCATCAGCAGTTTGACAAGTGCCGAAGACTTCAACAGCTGAAGATCAAGTGCTGAAGACTTCAACAGCTGAAGAACTAAAGTGCTGAAGTACAACAGCTGAAGAACACAAGTACTGAAGCTGAACAGCTGAAGAACACAAGTACTGAAGCTGAACAGCTGAAGAACACAAGTACTGAAGCTGAACAGCTGAAGAACACAAGTGCTGAAGCTGAAAGACCAAAGTACTGAAGTACAACAGCTGAAGAGTTTACAAGTGCTGAAGATCAACAACTGATGTACAAAGTCTGAAAACAAAGACTGAAGACATCAGCTGATGATATCTACTGAAGTCATCAGCTGATGAAACATCTGAAGTTCAAGTCTGAAGACCAACTACTGAAGTTTCAGTAGTTTGTCACAACAGCTGAAGAGTACTTCTTCAGTAGTTGTGATATCAGTAGTTTTATATTTTACTTTCAGTAGTTTTGTAAAACGACTGAAGAGCTTGTTCTTCAGTCGTTGTAGTTTCAGTAGTTTTATGTTTTTCAGTAGTTATAACAACTAATAACACTTAGCATTTTTTGTAAGGAGATGTCAGCTGTTTTGACATCTTCAGTAGTTGTGTTTCAGTTGTAATAAATCTGTTAGATGTCACTATCAAGTGACATCAGCAGATGTCACATCTCTTATATAAGAGGTGTCGACCTAATTGTAAGTGTGACATTCTGTTACCACGAAAGCGAATATTGAATGAAATATATTTGCAGAATTCTCTCTCTATAACCGTCTTTGTTCTTCATTGAATATCGTTAGTTCTTGTGAATCGACTAATTCATTGTTTGAATTCCGCTGCTATACTCTTTAATCAATCAACATAGATCACTGATCCTAACAAGTGGTATCAGAGCAGGTTAATCATTGATCGATCTAACAATTGATCATTGAAACTGCTAATTGATATCTGTGTTTGATTGAATTAGCGTATTCGCAAGAACTGGTTATAGATTATTGAATTTCTGTCGCTTTCGTTCATTTATTTTGAGATCTTCTGGTTCAATTGGTTGTTGTGTTTTGTTCTGAAATTGGTTTAGCTTAATCGAATTTGATTGAATCTGAGATGACGACTCCTTCTAATGATCCTCACAATACGGTTCCTCAACCAAGCCTCCGATGCTGGTTAGGACCGAGTATAACATATGGCAACGAAGAATGCTTCATCACCTGTCTGTTAACAGTTCAGGTTGTTGGACATCTGTGGTACATGGACCACATAAGCCTATGGTGAACAATCCGGAAACCAATCAAATGGTTCCGAAGAAGAAGGAACACATACTCTGATGAAGATCAGAAACTATTTGATATTGATGCTAAAGCCCATGGAATTCTGGCCATGGCACTGCCTAATGAAATCTATTCTGGGCTTATGCATCATGAAACTGCTCATGATCTCTGGAATGCCCTGAAGGAACAATTCGGTGGCACAGATGAGGTCTTAGCAAACAATAGAGAGATCCTTGCCCAACAATATGAGACATTCTCTCATAGGAAGGGTGAGACACTGACTCAACAGTTTGAGCGCTTTTCCTACTTGATATCTGAGCTGAAAATGGTGAAACAGGAATACACCAATAGCCAGATGAACAACAGATTCCTCAGATCACTGCCTGAGAGATGGGACACATACACTATTGTCCTACGCTCCAGTGCAAATCTGGATGGTCTATCTCTCACCCAACTTCATGGGAAACTGTTTACATTTGAAAGAGAGATAGAGCAGAAGAGGAAACTGTCCTCATCAGGAAAGCTCACTGATGACTTTGTACCTGGGAATACTGCCTTGGTTGGTCATGAGTCAGAATATGCTGCATCTGAGAGCAATTATGATGAGCATATAGATTTCTCTTCAAATAGTTCTGATCATGCATTTGTTGGTATTGAGAGTCATTCTGGCAGTAATAGTGACAATTTATGCTTCATCATGGATGATCTGAAAGGAATAGCTGATGATGATCTAGAAGAGATGGATATTCAGAGCCAAATGGCACTGATTAATATCAGATCTCAGAAGTTCTATAAGAGAACTGGTAGGAAATTTCCTGGACTCTCTAGCAAAACCAAAGTTGGTTTTGACAAGAGTAAGTTGAGGTGTCACAAATGCCAAAGGCTGGGACACTTTGCAAGAGAGTGTAGATCAACTGGATCTAACTCTTCTGCACCCTTTGTGACTTTTCCTAGTATAGTCCACAAAAGAGGGCAACATCCTGCTAGTTCTGGTCATCATTCACATCCCAGATCTCCTGCATACTTTGTTCCCCAGGGTCAAATGTCATATCCTTATCCCTGCTATTATATGCCTCAACCAAATCTCTGTTCAAGCTCCAATGCACAACAACCACAAGCATTGCCTGAACCACAGCCTTCCCAATCTCATCAACAAACTCAACCTCAACACAACACAGCTTCTTCACCCAGGAGTTGTTGACTGGAGCATTTACCAGATGACTTGTCTGGTCATGAACAACTGTTCTCAGGTGCTGGTCAACATGGTGGTGAAAGTCCTTTTGGAAATCTAGCTCTTATGGCTTTGGATTCTGCTGATACTTCATCCATCTAATGCCTTTACATCAAAGGTATCACAGGTATCCTCTGAGGCAAAAGCCAAATTATGTTCTGAACCATGCATAGCAGCATTTGCATCTATTAGAAAAGCAAATGTAGCTTTAATCAACAAGAACATTGAGCTAGAACAAATAATTTCCAAAAGCAAAGCTGAGTTTGAGTCTGTGCTTAATGATAAAAATGATGAGATTTACAAACTGAAATGCCAAATATCTGATGATAAGGCTAGAGAAGAGATACTTCTTGAGAAGTATAAAGATCTCAAAGAAACCCTTGCAGTTACCCAGGTAGAGTGTGATAGATGGGTACAATCATGCAAGGTTTTGAAATGCTTCTTAGTAAGCAATCTGCTTCCAATGTGAAGTTTGGCATTGGTTACAATCACACTGCTCCACCTACAGATTTTACTCCAAGAGCAGAGGTAGAATCTGATGGTGAGAGTAATAACCAATCCATCTCATCATGTGATCTACTTTCTGATACAGCACAATCAGAAGTAGAAGTCAGCATCAAGCCCTTTGAACCTATCAGCTGATGTTGATGGTTCAAATGCTGACACTCACATGATCAATGAGTTGATCAACTCAGGAGTTAATTTTGAAAGTCCTGAAAGGACTAGAGAGCAGGATTTAACACCTGAAGTTCAAACTCCAACTACTGTTAGTACTGAAAAGAAGAAAACTGTCAGTAGAAAGAGTTTGAAGGCTACTACAGAGGAAGTCAAGAAAGCAAACAATGCTTCCAAAGCATTGAAGAGCAAGTCTCCAGTTGCTTCACCCTCTTTAGTTGATGATCAACCTAAGATGAAGAAGAACCATGTGAAGTATGTGGTTTGTTCAATCATCTTACAGATGATTGCTGGTACAAAAGAGGTTCCAAACTCAAACAAAAAGAAGAAATTAAAGAGAAATGGTAAAAATGAAACTGAGTTTGAGACCACATTTGTATCAGCAACATCAAATCCTGTAACCCTTAAGTCCTCAAAGAAATCCAAAAAGGAAGGGGTTAACAGGTGACAGCTGAGAGTGCTCAGAAGAAGAAGGTGCAACATAGGAACTTATCAAACTCCACTGGCAATGTGTCTGATGAGCTGAAAGCCTTATCACAAAATCAGACACAGCTGGTTATGATGGTTCAACATCTGTTGGGTAGAGTTAACCAATTAGATGCTCCTATGTTGAAACCACAGAAAAGGAGGTCCAAGCCAAAGGATTCCTCTTCTTCACCATCTTCTTCCTCTCAAGCTGTTGTTTCTAATAAACCTGTTAGTTTACCATCTATTGATGAGACCAGGACTAAAACAAAAAGGTTGGGTCTCCAAAACTAACTGATTGTTTATTATTGCAGGGTTCTCCAACATGCCATAGTAGCATTTGGTATGTAGACAGTGGGGGATCTATGCACATGACTGGGAACAGCTCTCTTCTTCATGACTACTCTCAAGGAAAGAAGGATTTGTTTCTTTTGGCAATGATGCTAGGGGTTACATCATTGGTAATGGCTTTGTCTCCAATGGAGAAATCAAATTTGATGATGTTAATCATGTGGAAAATCTCAAGTACAATCTCTTGAGTGTCAGTCAAATGTGTGATAAAGGCCATGTTGCTCTTTTCACCAGTCAGAACTGTAGGATTCTGTCATCCAAAGTTTTGCATTTGATTGACAAGGTGTTGGATGATCACACTCTCCTGAGAGCCAACAAGACAGGAAGAGTGTATGCCTTAGATCTTTCCAAGAAAATAGATCTCAAAGGCAATCCTTGCCTATTTTCCAAAGCCTCTTCTCAAGAATCTAAACTGTGGCACAGAAGGCTGGGTCATGTTAATTTCAAAAACATGAATCAGCTTATCCACAATAGTTTAGTCAGAGGCTTACCAATAAAGGAGTTCCACTGTGATGAAACCTGCACTGCTTGTTTAAAAGGAAAACAACACAAAGTCTCATTCCCTCCTATTGAAGAGCCTAAGTCCACTGCCTGCTTGCAATTACTGCATATGGATCTATTTGGTCCTGTGAGAGTGATGAGCATGGCCAAGAAGAAATACTGTCTGGTAATTGTGGATGATTACTCCAGATTTGTATGGACTTTCTTTCTACATTCAAGGATGAGGTTGCTCAGACGGTTATTAACTTTGTGTTGTATATTGAGAAGCAGTATTCCCTTCCAGTCAAGTGTATCAGGAGTGATAATGGACTGAATTCAGAAACCATATACTTGATGACTTCTATCTCAAAGGGAATCAAAAGGCAGTTTAGCATCCCAAGGACTCCAGAACAAAATGGAGTAGTGGAGAGAAAGAACAGGACCCTCATTGATTGCAAGGTCCATGCTGGTTGATTCTGGTTTGCCACTGACCTTTTGGGCTGAAGCTGTCAACACAGCTTGCTATGTGCAAAATAGAGTTTTAGTAAATCAGATGTTGATGAAGACTCCATATGAAGTTCTCCATCATTTGGCTCCTCTAATTTCATTTTTCAAAGCATTTGGGTGGTCCCTGTTTTATTCTCAACACAAAGGATCAACTCCATAAATTTGATCCTAAGGTGGATGCAGGGTATTTTGTTGGTTATTCATCTACTTGCAAGGCATACAGAGTCTTCAACTGCAGAACAAAGATAGTTGAAGAGACTTTGCATGTGAAGTTTAATGAATCTCCTTTGGACAAGATTCCACAAAACCCTGTGGAGTTGTTTGATTTGGACATACTGTAATATGTTCCTTATCAACCTCCAGCTGTTGCAGATCCTGTGGCTAAATCACTTCTGCAGCATGTCTTCCACCTGGTGGTATTGATGATGATGTTGATAATATCAATACTCACCTATTCAAGTTTAGTGACCAACTGCCTGTGTCTGCTAAACTTGATGTTCCTGTAGCTTCAGCAGTTCCATCCACAACAAATGCTGATGAGATCTTTGTTCCTCTACATCTTTTGAGTACCATCTACTTCTTGTTTCAAGAGTCTACATCAACATCTGCTGCTGCTGAAGGTTCTACAAACATTTGCACAGATCTCATTGCTTATCAAGAACTGAAGAATCACCCCATGTCTCAGATTATTGGTGATATCATGCTGGTGTTTCACACCAGAAGTCAATTGTCTAACTTCTGCTTCTATGCTCTCTTCATCAGTCAGCTAGAGCCAAAGAACTACCATGTTGCTTTGAGAGACAATGGATGGGTTGAAGCTATGCAGCTTGAGCTACTTCAGTTCAAGAAACAGCAAGTGTGGGAACTTGTTCCTCTTCCCCCGGTAAGTGTGCAATAGGCACTAAATGGTGTTTAGGAATAAAACTGATGAAAATGGGCTTATTGTTAAGAACAAGGCTAGACTGGTTGTACAGGGGTTTTCACAAGAAGAAGGTATTGACTATGATGAAACCTTTGCCCCTGTAGCCAGACTAGAGGCAATTAGATTGTTCTTAGCCTATGCTGCATTCCACAATCTTAAAGTTTTCCAAATGGATGTCAAAAGTGCATTTTTATATGGTAAAATAAAGGAAGAAGTTTATGTGTGTCAACCACCAGGCTTTGAGGATAATAAACATCCTGAATGGGTGTACAAACTTGATAAGGCTCTTTATGGGTTGAAACAACTCCTAGAGCCTGGTATGAGACACTCTCTACTTTTCTTCTTAAGAATAATTTCACTAGAGGCTCCATTGATAAAACTTTGTTTATTAAGAAGGTGGATCAGCATAAGCTACTTGTTCAGATTTATGTTGATGATATTATTTTTGCATCCTCTGATCCCCAGTGTGTGATGATTTTACAACATTAATGAAAAAGAGTTTAAAATGAGTGCAATAGGAGAATTACAGTTCTTTCTAGCTTGCAAATCAAACAAAAGGCTGATGGAACTTTTATTCATCAGTCAAAATATACAAAAAGATCTTTTGAATAAGTTTGATTTACAAAACTGTAAGCCCTGTTCTACTCCCATGTGCAACACCACACAACTGGATGCTGATCAGAAGGTAAAGCTGTTGATGAAACGCTTTACAGATGTATGATTGGGTCCTTGATGTCTAACAGCTTCTAGACCAGATATTATGTTTGCTACATGTGTTTGTGCTAGATTTCAGGCTGCTCCTAAAGAGTCTCATTTGATTGCAGTCAAAGAATCTTTAGATATTTGCAAGGTACACAATCTTTGGGTTTATGGTATCCACTGGACACTCTTGCAAATTAGTTGCTTTTTCAGATAGTGACTATGCAGGGTGCAAGTTAACTAGAAAGTCAACTTCTGGTGGTTGTCAATTCCTAGGCAACTGTTTGATTTCTTGGCAGAGTAAGAAACAAATCTGTTGCTACATCAACTGCTAGAGCCGAGTACATTGCTGCTGCAAGTTGTACTTCTCAGGTACTCTGACTTCAGAATAACTTCTGGATTATGGCATTACAGAGACTAGACTCCATTATTAATGGATAGTGCTTCACGCTCTGTGTATTGTCAAAATCCGTCCAGCACTCTAGGACCAAACATATAGAGATAAGACATCATTTTATTCGGATTGCTTTGAAAAGGTCTGATTGATCCTAAGTTTGTGCCTAGTGCTGATGACTTGCAGATATTTTTACTAAGCCTTTGGATAGTTCTACTTTCCAAAACTTGTGTTAAGGCTGTATGCTGCAGCTAGAATAAGTGACAACTATTGATGATTTCAGTAGTAATTACTGGTGATCATTGGTACCCATGTCACATATAAGTACTGATGAGTCCTTTCCCCCCTCAGTAGTTTTTATAACTACTGACGGCTAAATGCCTCACAAGTACTGGAGTACTTTATCTGTTCCAAACTACTGATGTAGTTACAACTACTGAAATCAGTATAAACAGATAAGTACTGATCCTATGAAACACCTGAAAATCAGATGCAAAGTCTGATGAGTAAGTGTTGATACAGCATGAAACAGCTGAAAGGCTATGAATGACGAAAACTACTGAAGAAACTTTCTCTTCAGTTGTTTCAACAACTGCTGTTTCATTCTAAACAACTGAAGCAAAACCATGTCTTCAGTAGTTTTAAAACTATTGATGACTATACCAAGTCTTCAGTTGTTTACAACAACTGATGACAAAACCACTGTCTTCAGTAGTTTCACAACTACTGATGACAAACACCAAGTCCTCAGTTGTTTCATCATCTGAAGTCAAACCATGGTCTTCAGTAGTTTTCTAACTCCTGATGCCTAACACCCGACTTCAGCTGTTTCAACGTCTGAAAGGGTAATACCATGTCAACAGTCGTTTAAAACTACTGATGACTAACACCAAATCCTTCAGTCGTTTTCTAACCCGTACCCTATAAATATCCATGACCTAATCCTTCTTCAAGCTTCATCTTCTTCAAACTAACGTTCCTCTCCAAAACTTCTCTCTTCTAAATGGCGTCCATGAAAATCAAACCGCGACACAACTATGTAGCCTACCTTACTAAATCGCCTATCTGGCTAAGTTGATACTGCTATCGATCTTATGGTTCAGTCACAATACAAAACGGCATTTCTTCTCAATCCCATACTACATGCCGAATCCCTCCAACACTTTTGGATGAACGTCACCATTACCACTGGGGAGAACAACACACCATCTCCCGTCGGTCGTCAACAACAAAGAAGTGGTCATCACTCCCGAAATAATCCGCCAAATTTACATCTGGATGATGCATTTCCTGCTGGATATCCCAGGGCACTACTGATCTATCCTTTGCCCAACATGGATATCAGGCAATCTTAGTGCCTCCACTATCATGAAGAACACTTCCATGACGCTGAACGCCTAATTTTTCACATGGTGAATGTATGTTTGGCTCCTAAGACTTGTCTTGGATCAATGTCGACAAGTGGCAGCAGGTAATGTATTCTATTCTTGAGCAACAGCCGTTAAATTTTTCAGAAATAATATTTTCGGAGCACAAGGATATGGCTCAAAAACTAACTGCTAACCGTTAGATATTATATCCACGGTTCATAATGGCCATCATTACAAACCAGCTTCACGCTGAGGGACTTGTTGGCCTGGGAGTCCCTGCTACGGCTGTTCTGCCAGTAAGGTACTCCGGCACAACTCTGACCATACACTCAAATTGGCTCCAAGCTGCGCAAACCCACGCAGCTGGAACCCACAGCCACCACTCCAAATCAAAAGTCCCCACCAAACCCACAAAAGAAACCCAAAATGGCTACTCAGGGAAATGAGTCCCCTGAGGATGCCCCTGCAACACAAACGCAGGAGATATCCACGGTCAAAACCCCCTAGTGGATATAAGGACTCTTCCAGCCATAGCCGCTCAAGGATTCCTCTCAACAGGAGCCTGCAGCAACCACACAAGGGGTACCCACATATCTGGGATCTTACTCACTTGAGGGGATTGCCATTGAAGAGCACCTTCCTCCCCAGGTGCACACTGCTTCTATCCCTTCACCCCATGCAACCGCCCCCCACAGCCTAACATTGATCGTTGCTAAGTCCTGACTCAATTGCACTCCTCACCCCTCCCCAGATACCACTTACTACTGGGAACACCTCTACCATTGAGGGGGAGGACCAAAGTGAAATTGAGAACCCCACCAGGAGAACAAAGTGCATAGGGGTTTACCACTTCTTTCTCCTGGTGTAGATAGGGAGATTAGAATATCTAGTGAGGCTGCCACCTCTTCTGAATCAGCACATGATCAGAATGAGGCTGGAACATTGCTAAGACCTCACTAGAGGCAACAGCTAATGATGGACATAGTCCTGAGGCTGGAAGTCCCCAGTACCAAGACAAAGGGGCACATGCTACAACTGGTCTACACCCAGTGCATGTACATCCTGCTCCAAGCAGGAGGTCAGATGATTCAGCTTCTGCTGATGATGACCTGGGCTTTTTCTACGATGTTCTTGCCCAGAACACAATCCTTGAGGAGGAAGTCAGTAGGCTGCAAAACCTACTTGACCAACTCTCTCAAGGAGAAAGACCATCTGCCTCCACCAACCCACAGATGGCACCTTCAGTTGAAGGTTCCCCAAACACTGAGCACTCCCAATAACTCAGCACTGCCTCTGTTTCTGGCACTATTTCTCAGGAACAGAACCTCCTGAACAAATAGTTGCTGACCTTCAAAATTCCCTCCCTCTCATCACACCCATAATCACTGAAATTGTGACTAAAGCCATTGATGAGAGGCTTTCCTCAACTTTACAACCTTTGATTGATGTTGCTGTGCAAAAGACACTTTTGCGGTACAAACCCCTACCACCAATGCATCCAAAAAGGGGGAGAGTACTGCAAGAAAGAAAAAAAGAGGAAAAGAAAAGAGGACGAGAAGGCCAAGAGCAAGCCCAAGAGAGTGGAAAAAGAAAAGCAACAACTGATCACCTATAAACGAAAGAAAAGTGCTGATGATCAACCTACTAGAAGAAAAATCCTTGGAAGAGCTGGTAAAAGATGCTGATGATACACAGCCGATCCATGGATAAAATCATTGAGCAACTCTTCAGGCAAGGTTTTGATACAGCCACATTGGATAGTGAAATCAGGAGGTTGGAAGTGCAAGAGATTCAAACCCGATGGGCTGGGTATGATGCACTTGAAAAGGAGAGATTGGAGATCATGATCCGTTTATTGCCAAATACTTAGGAAGATCTTTGATGGAGATTCGCGCGTGGACCAGAGACAGTATTCTGGCTATAGCCACCAGAATCTGTCTGTCTGAGCAATTCCACAAGGGGATTATCATTGAAGCCCTTCATGAGGCTGGGGCTGGTAAAAGGTTTGAAATGGCAAAACTTACAAAGGCTAAACTCACAACAAAGATGCTGGAACACCTTCCCTTCCACCCACTAAAAACCAGCCTACCCCAAATCTCCAAACCAATCTCAAAGCCCAAATCAAACAACCACAATCACAACCCACAAAACCAACTCCTCACCATCTAAACCAACAGCCGATGAAGCACCCAAGAAGAAGAAGAGAAGGGTGTTGAGGCTAGAAGAAGAAGAAGAAGAGGATGATGTGGAAGAAGATAGGATGCCTCTGTCTGCAGTCCTAACACTGGCGAAAGCCAAACCTATGCCCATCACTCCCACCTCACAGATGGATGTTGTGAGAGTAAATTGAAGAAAAGGAGCAGCAAAAGCTTCATGATGATGAAATGCTGAAAAGCATTGACAATACCTATGCTGCCTCCTCATCAATTATCAGCATGAAGAAAGAAGCTCTGAGACTGTACACTCTCGCCAACACATTTCAATATCAGAAGGAAAGGGTGAGAGTATGGCCTGATCCAAGGGTGGCTCACAGGATTGTAAAGAAAGACATTCCTTCGAGATACAAGGGTCAAGTCAAGAGGATCGTAGATGAAGAGATCACAGTGGCCCTTGTAGTATCACCCTGGGAGATTGTCGAAGATTTCAAGAAGGCCTACGAGACTAAACAACCACCCCAGAAGATGCTAGAGAACAGAATTATCAAAAAGGGGTTAGTCTACAAGAGGCTTGAGAACTTCAAACAGAATGAGCTCAGTCTGCTACTCGAAGGGAATCATCCTGATGAGTTTGCATATAGACAAATTACAACAGTTGAGCTCAAAAAACGGCAAACAGGCCAAGTACATCTCAGAGCTGTATGGGCGAGAAGGATTGTTTGATGGTGAAGCCGAGAACCTGACCATGGAAGAACAAATCCTGTTTCTCAGAGCCTACACCAGAGAATCCTACAGGCTCATACACGGGAAGTAGATCTCATGAATGGGATAACAACTCTGTGTCCAGTTCCCCAAAACATAGTTCCCATTCATATTGCCAAACAAAATCAGAGACTTCTTCCCAGGCCGGAGCTTATATGGGTCATCTTCTCTACTGATCAAGAAGGAAAAAGACCAACCTTTTGCCAACAATAAGTGGGATAATAAATAAATTAGAGGTTTTGGCTGCATTGGTTCAGGGGGAGTTTGTTGGACCAAAAGAACCAATGAGCCAAGATCAGAAACCTCTAAGTCCCACATGGTATCACAACAACTGCTAAAAACTTCATCAGCAGTTGACAAGTGCTGAAGACTTCAACAGCTGAAGATCAAGTGCTGAAGACTTCAACAGCTGAGAACTAAAGTGCGAAGTACAACAGCTGAAGAACAAAGTACTGAAGCTGAACAGCTGAAGAACACAAGTACTGAAGCTGAACAGCTGAAGAACACAAGTACTGAAGCTGAACAGCTGAAGAACACAAGTGCTGAAGCTGAAAGACCAAGTACTGAAGTACAACAGCTGAAGATCAACAACTGATGTACAAAGTCTGAAGACAAAGACTGAAGACATCAGCTGATGATATCTACTGAAGTCATCAGCTGATGAAACATCTGAAGTTCAAGTCTGAAGACAACTACTGAGGTAGTTTGTCACAACAGCTGAAGAGTACTTCTTCAGTAGTTATGATATCAGTAGTTTTATATTTTACTTTCAGTAGTTTTGTAAAACGACTGAAGAGCTTGTTCTTCAGTCGTTGTAGTTTCAGTAGTTTTATGTTTTTCAGTAGTTATAACAACCGATAACACTTAGCATTTTTTGTAAGGAGATGTCAGCTGTTTTGACATCTCAGTAGTTGTGTTTCAGTTGTAATAAATCTGTTAGATGTCACTATCAAGTGACATCAGCAGACGTCACATCTCTTATATAAGAGTTGTCGGTTGTGACCTAATTGTATTCTGTTGTGACATTCTGGACCATGAAGCAAATATGAATGAATATATTTGCAGAATTCTCTCTCTATAACCGTCTTTGTTCTTCATTGAATATCGTTTGTTCTTGTGAATCGACTAATTCATTGTTTGAATTCTGCTGCTATACTCTTTAATCAATCAAACATAGATCACTGATCCTAACAAACGTGTTTTAGCCGTAAAAATTCAAACTTTCGCAAGGTCTAATTGCCTAAGTCCGTAGAAACCAAACTTCGATGAGCAGGGAACGTCCAAGATCACTTTTGACACTAAAGATTTCGTTTTTAGTGCAAAAAAAAAACAAGCTTTTTATCATATTGATTGAATCACACGTAATCAAGAGCCTCGTGCTCGATACCACTTGTTAGGACTGGTATTTGAACGAAATACCTAGAGATTAGCGTGTAAACCAGATCAAATAGTGCGGAATCCTATTTGATTGGCGATCCAATCAGTGAGAACACACGAAAAAACAATCAAGAATTGAAACTAACGTTAGAAATCGATTGGGAATCGATCTAATGTGTTCTATGAACTTGGAGAACGAATTGGGAGGCTTCTGGACGGCTAGGGTACGTCTAGAATCGTAATAATCAAAAGAACTCGTATTTTTCACGAATGGGTTGTATTTACAGGTTGGTATATTCAATCGTGCGACTGAACCATTAGCATGGTTCAGTCGTGCGATTGAACCATGCGGTTGATTCATCCGCACGACTGAGTGTTCAGTCGTGCGACTGAACCAATCTTATGTTACAATCATACGACTGATCCAGTCTCCTGGTTCAGTCGTGCGACTGAGTCATTCGTATGAAGTTATCCATGCTTATGGTTCATTCGTATGGGCCATTCGCATGAGAACTTCATAAGTTAAGTTTGAATGTATTAATGAATAAACATTATGTGTAACAATTCTAACAACGACAAACCTAACTAACCAATTTAATATCAACCATTAATAAAATATTAGTCATTACAAATCACAAACAACCAATATCATCATATCAAATTACATATCTGAATCAGACAAACAAGATCTATTACATTTCATATTATGATCTAGGGGACATACATGTATCAACAGTACATATAGTTCCTAAGTCTTTTTGTCATCATTAACGTTACTTGGAGTTTATATGAAAAAAATATAATGACCTTGAAAAATATGGTTGAATTTTTACTTAATATACTTTAAACAATTACAAAGTTAAATCAATTATAAATTATATGATTGGCTAGTGATGGTTTTTACGATTTTTAATTATAAAGATGGTTTTTGTAAGGATTCCTTAAGTCTGATGCAACCCAAAACATCCAAAGTGTCTCAGCAACATGCACTAAGTACTGAAGTGAAGAATGCTTCGGAAGTTTTACACAATACTTTAGAAAACATTCTAAGTGTAAAATCTTCCGAAGTCAAGACCAATATCTTCCGAAGCCAAACATGAAGTCTTCCGAACCTTCAAGAGACAAAGTCTTCCGAAGCTTCACCCTATGAAGACAGATTTCTTCCGAAGACTTTTAGTACACATGCTTTATCTGATGTACTGTTCCATAAAGTACCTTTTCCGCTGCGTCTCTGATAAGTCACCAACTTACAAGAGTTGGTGAAAAGGTCCATGCTTTTGGTAACTGTACATTGAGGTCTTGAGTCTGAAACTTTCCACTTTATGTACTTTATCCTTTTTGTAATGTATAAGGATGTGAGCTATGGCATGTCATAGTCACAAGGTCAAAAGGCAGATATGCCTTTTGATTCTACAATTGATTTTGTTAGTGTCTAGTCAATTGTATCCAGCTGGCTTTTATAGTATAGCCGGCTGTAGGTTGTAGTACAAGTATTTCAAGTTTCTTGTATCTTTATCATACTTTGTAACACTTGTAAAAGAACTTGAGAAAGCAATATACTGCATCCTTGAAAACCATGTTCTCCTATTCTGTCTCTTGCTTTACTTGTGTTCTTTGTATCACTTTGGTTAACCCAGTTTACTGTTTGATTAGAGTTTAGATAATCTCCTCATTGTGTTGTTGTGTTGTAATTGTGTTCAAACCCTTAAACGATCCTGCAGTTTTCATTTGATATATCCCATATATATATGTGTGATGTCACATGTCATTTACATGTGATGTCATATCTCATTCCCACAAGTCATCTCACTACAGTTTTCTTGCTCGTTCTATTTATTTTATTTCAAAAAATCAAATAACTAATTTCTTAATTTTTTTACTTTCTCTCTTTGTATTACAATAACCCCCATCACGACCACCACTGGCCAATCACCACTACCATAGCCCCATTGTTGCCACCACACCCCCCCATCAGCACCACCACATCCTTAACGCAACCATCACAATCAACAAATGCCACCACCACAATGTAACATCCGAATATTTATTATTTTGAAGCCGGTGAAGAAAGAAAAGAAAATAAAGTTCAAAGTCGAGGGACCAGACTCACCAATGAAGAAAAGTTGGGAAATATGGTGATATTAGTAGGAGAGGGCAGCCCACTCTCCCCACACACCCCACATTTCAAACTTCATAGAGAGAAAGGAGAAGAATAAGAGAAAAGGGGTGGTTCGGGTGATCGGGTGGCCAAACTCGTTGTGTAGCAAGCCAAATCGAAGCCCTTAATGTTGTGGTCGTTATGTGAGTTCTAGGACCCCACTTTTACTTGTTTTCAACCGATTTTGGGGCTGGAAAGCATAAAAACCCGTTTTTGTATGTGTATGTGTTTGACCCATTTAGGTGTGATGTGTGTGATGCGTTTCGTGTATGTTTCCGGGCTTGTGTGTGCTTGTATGGTGTTATGGTAGGCATTCCTAAGGTCCAGGAGGTTAATTTGGGCTTGAAATGGGTTTAGATGAGTTTGGAGGCCGAAAACCCTCGGCTGCATTCGGGATGAACTCCATTCTGCATCAGCTAGGGCTAGGCGACCGAATGGAGGCCATACGGCCGATTGAGGGGCGATTGAGGGTCATTTTCACGATTGGGATTCATTCGCACGATTGAGGATTCATTCGCACGATTGAGGATTCAATCGCACGACTAAGGTTTCAGTCGCACGACTGGGAGTCCAATCGCATGGGGAGTCATGCGACTGAGGGTTCAGTCGCATAAGTGCTTTGTCGCATGAGTTCATTCGCATAGATCAGTCGCATAGGTGCCCATTCGCATTTGTTCATCCGCATGAGGTTCATACGCACGACTGGATGCCCATTCGCCTAAATGTTCATCCGCTTGAGTTCAATCGCATGATGTTCAGTCGCATGGAGGCCATTCGACTATTGGGTGTCATACACACGATTAGGGTTGTTGCACCCGAAGAAAGTGTAGTTAGACTTCTGGCTTTCGGGGGAAAGTGCAGATGTAAGTCTGACGTAAAGGTTTCCTGTAAGAGCATGTAAGATAACAGATATAGCCTTAGAAGCATGTAGGGCATAGAGATGATGATGTTGCATGTTACGTATGTATGATGTTGCCCTGTATGATGTGATGTGGATGCATGTTAATGTTCCTTAGTATGATGTATAATATCTTTCCTATGGCTTTACTTATTATGAGGAATGAGACGAAGTATTATGTAACGTAAAGTGAAAGATAATGAAAGAGGAACATGATGATGAATGCATGCATTAATGAACAAATGAAAGAAGTCTTGCAAGCATTGGATATCAGGGTCCTTCTTTGTGATTGACCAAACGTGTAGTGCCTCTACCGCTTACCCCTAGTACTGTGGCATACGTTTAGCTGTTCATTATTGACTTCGGCCTAGTAGCTAAGACTGATGGTTACTCCTAGTACCGCGGCATACGTTTAGCTATTCATTTATTGACTTCGGCCCGGTAGCTAAGACTAGCCGGGGTGTAGCACATGGTATTGGTACGGTTGATGTCCGATGGGCAAGTAAAGTTATATAGAACGAATGGACGAATGAATGAATGAAGAAGATAATAATGATATTGTCTATGCGTACGTATGATATGTGATCATGTAAAAGTAACGAATGGTTTTATATGAAAGTAAAGTAAGTTTATAATAAAACTAGGACTCACTCAACAACGCTGACTTTTTATATGTTTTTCAGTTGGCAGGAAATGATTGTTGAGGATGGCACCGTGAAGCTACTCAGCTCCTTTTGGGATGACATTCTTTTGATTGATGTTTTTCCATTGTAATACAAACAAACTATTTTGTAATGAATGTTGTATTAATTTGCAAAAGCATTTACATGGAAATGAAAGATTGTTTTAGTTTTCCGCTGCAATTTTATGAAATACAAATGTAATTATACGATGTGCGATGAGAACCCAGCTGTAAGCGTCCTGATTTTGGGGACTTACAAGTTGGTATCAGAGCCAAAGTTTAAGTGAAATGGGTAAATTTTCAAAATAAAACTAATCTTAAACTGAGAATGGGACGAAAAAGGAAATGGAATGCCAATCTGAGTAGCTGCGTGCCATCAGGCATTTTCTTAAAGTTAACCGGTTTTATGTGCGCATGGTATGTGGTTATGTGTTGTATGTAGATTTAAATATTGATATAGTCAGGACAGGTAATACTTGGGGTATGAAGAGTAAAGTAAGTGGCTAATCACAATTGGCCACTGTAATTAGGGACTTACTATACTTGACATAAACTGAGTTGTTTCCTTGAATGACCGTGTTGGTGTTTGGATCTTTCAGTGTGAGTTAGAGAATGGCTGGAGGCAGATCTTCTAAAGCATCTAGAGGTGGAGGCCGTGGCGGGCCTGATGTTGAGCCGCGACCCAAGAGAGGAAGACCAATAGTCGAGAAGGTGGTTCCTGAAAAACCAGAGACTCCTCATCCAGAAGCGGGGGATGAGAGTGCAAACCTGAGGGCCTCAGTAAAGGAGGCTGTTGTTGAAGAAGTACATTAGGTCATGCAGACAATCTTACCATCTGTGGTGACCGAAGTTATTAAGGCTGTACGAGAAGGGGAAAGGAAGGAGAGAAACAGGCCCTTGAGAGAACGAGAACAACCGGAGCCGGAAACGGTTCTATTTGATGATGAGGAGGAAGAAGAAGAGCCTGTGCAGGAGGTGGCACGAGGCTGTAGTTATGGGGCGTTTATGAGATGCAAGCCCCCTACTTTCGACGGTAATGGCAATGCTGCCGCTGCTCACCGATGGGTGAGAGAGATGGAGGCCATTCTCGACATCAGCGAGTGTCGGGAAGATCAGAAGGTGAAGTTTGCCACTCATTCATTTGTGGACTCGGCACTATGTGGTGGGACAACATTGTCCAAGCAGAGGGTAATCGGGTAATCGGGAGAATGAAATGGCCCGAGTTGAAGAAGATGGTGATTGAGGAGTTCTGTCCTCACAGGGAAATGGATAAGTTGGAAAGGGAGTTTCTGCAGTTGGAGGCTGGAACCGTGACACTACAGCAGTATACAACAAAGTTCAATGAGATGGCACGATTGGTGCCAGATCAGGTGACGCCTCTATCTCGGAAGATCAAGAGGTACATTCAGGGCTTATCGAGGGGGATGTCCGCAGGCATATGATCGCCGCCCGACCAAGCACGTTTAGGTCGGCGGTTGATTTGGCAGGGAGACTATATGACGAGCGGGAGGTGGTGGTGACTGAAGCGAGTAAGAAGGGTGGTGGTGATCGGAACTGGAATGGGAGGAGGTTTGGTCGGGGTGATGCTCGACGGGTAACAAAAAGGCACGGGTGGATGACCGCCGCGTGGCCACATCGGGAGCGGGATCAAGGAGGTGTGGTAAGTGTGGAAAGGAGCATGCGGGAGAATGTAGGCTGGGTTTGAATGTGTGCTTCAAGTGTGGGAAGACAGGACATATGGCGAAGGATTGCCTGCCGGGCAAACGTATTAACTGTGGGGAAACTGGTCATATGAGCAGAGATTGTAAGAAGTCGAGGGCTGAGGGTTCTGGGGTGAAGAAGACGGGAAGTGATGGACCGAGGGCGAGCGCCAGGGCATTCACCATGACACAGGAGGAGGCTAGGACGGACCCTGACGTTGTGTCCGGTACGTTTCTAGTGAACCAAACTTTAGCTTTTGTGTATTTGATTCTGGTGCTAGTAAGAGTTTTATTTCTGCTGCTTTCTGCGCTAAGCTGCCTGTTAGTAGTAGACGTGTTGATGCGCCCTTTGAGGTAGAAACTGCCATAGGTAAGTCTACCAGGATTTCTGAGATGATAGAGAATTGTGATGTGGAACTTGAGGGTCATAAGTTTCCTGTTAGACCATTCGTGATGGCCTTAGGTGGTTTTGATTTGGTTGGGATTGGCTGGACGGACTTCGAGGCGAACATTGTGTGTCGCAAGAAGATGATTCGGTTGTCGGCGCCTGAGGATAGTTCAGTAACGGTTTATGGTGATCGGTTACTATGATTCCGAAGGTGATCTCGATGGCGGTGGCGGGAAAGTGTATGAGGCGTGGATGTAGCGCTTACTTGGCCTATGTAAAAGATGTGGATAAGCCAACACCACAACTAGCGATGTACCGGTTGTGTGTGACTTTCCAGACGTGTTCCCAGAAGACTTATCAGGAGTGCCACCTGACAGAGAGATTGAATTTAAGATTGATCTGATACCGAGTGCCCAACCTGTTGCCAAAGCACCGTATCGGTTGGCTCCGACCGAGATGAAAGAGTTGATGGAGCAGTTGCAAGAGCTGCTTGATAAGGGGTTCATTAGACCGAGTATCTCTCCTTGGGGTGCTCCGGTCCTGTTTGTAAAGAAGAAGGACGGTAGTATGAGGATGTGCATCGACTACCGCGAGCTGAACAAGTTGACGGTGAAGAACCGATACCCCTTACCGAGGATAGATGATTTTTTGATCAGCTTCAGGGTGCCAGTTGGTTCTCGAGAATAGATCTTCGATCTGGTTATCATCAGCTGAAGGTGAAGGAGCAAGATGTTCCTAAAACAGCTTTTCGTACGCGCTATGGTCATTACGAGTTTCTTGTCATGTCTTTTGGTTTGACCAACGCGCTAGCTGCTTTTATGGATTTGATGAACCGTGTGTGTCGGCCGATGCTGGATAAATCAGTGATTGTGTTTATTGATGATATCCTGATTTACTCGAGGAGCGAAGTAGAGCATGCCAGTCACATTCGGGAGGTTCTAGAGACGTTGAGAAGGGAGAAATTGTATGCTAAATTCTCCAAGTGCGCGTTTTGGTTGCGCGAAGTTCAGTTTTTGGGTCATGTGGTGAATCCTGATGGGATAATGGTGGACCCGGCGAAAGTGGAGGCGTTATGCAATGGCAGTCACCGAAGACGCCATCCGAGATCCGTAGCTTCTTGGGTTTGGCGGGCTACTATAGAAGATTTATCCAAGACTTCTCTAAGATTGCTTCTCCACTGACTAAGTTGACCCGAAAAGATGTAAAGTTTGTTTGGGGTCAGGCTCAAGAGAAGGCGTTCGAGGAACTGAAGGCGAGGTTGACTCAAGCTCCAGTCCTGTCCTTACCCGATGGAAGTGAAGATCTAGTGGTTTATTCTGATGCTTCCTACTCGGGGTTGGGTGCGTGTTAATGCAAAGAAAGGTTATAGCCTATGCATCTCGACAGTTAAAGGTTCATGAGGTCATTATCCTACTCATGACTTGGAGCTAGCAGTCGTGGTCTTTGCGTTGAAGATTTGGAGGCACTACCTCTACGGGACGAAGTGCACCATATTCACTGACCACAAGAGTCTGAAGTACTTCTTCGCAGAAGGATCTGAACATGAGGCAGAGACGGTGGTTGGAACTTATAAAGGACTATGATTGTGAGATCCACTACCATCCGGGCAAGGCCAATGTAGTGGCTGACGCCCTTAGCCGAAAGAGAGACCCGAGCCGATTCGGGTGAAGCATATCAGTTGATCATGACCTCTGAGGTAATGAAGCAAGTCAAAGAGTTCCAAGATGAGGCGTTGAAAGAAGATCATCTTAACTCTGAAAGAATGAGGGGTCTGGTCGCGGAATTAGGTGAAAACACACTCGGTGTTAGTACCCATTCGGTCGTGTGTGGATTCCTCGTTTTGGGGATCTACGGGTGAAGATCATGGATGAAGCTCACAAGACTCGATACTCCATTCATCCTGGTGCCACAAAAATGTACCATGATATGAAGAAAGATTATTGGTGGCCGGGTATGAAGCGCGACGTGGGGAGTATGTGAGTAAGTGCCTTACTTGCTTACAGGTGAAGGCCGAGCACCAAAAGCCGTATGGGAAGATACAACCTTTGGATATACCGGAATGGAAGTGGGAGCACATCACCATGGATTTCATTACAAAGCTGCCACGTACCCCGAAAGGGTATGATGCCATATGGGTGATAGTTGATCGCTTGACGAAGAGTGCTCACTTCCTACCGATCCGCGAGACATGTTCGTCAGAGAGGTTGGCTGATCTGTTCATCAAGGAAATTGTAACTCGTCACGGTGTGCCGGTGTCTATTGTGTCGGATCGCGACACCCGGTTTACATCTAATTTTGGGAAGAAGTTCCACGACGCTATGGGGACGAGGTTACATATTAGCACGGCTTATCATCCCCAGACTGATGGTCAGTCAGAAAGGACCATTCAGACACTGGAAGACATGCTCCGGGCACGTGTGATCGATTTTGGTGGAAGTTGGGATGACCACCTACCGTTAGTCGAATTCTCATACAACAACAGCTATCATGCCAGCATTGGCATGCCTCCATATGAGATGTTATACGGTAGGAGATGCAGAACACCCGTTTGTTGGGGTGACATTGGTCAAAAGGAATTGGGGAGCGTCGAGGTAATCGAGGCTACGATTGAGAAGATTGAAAAGATCAAAGCCTTTATGAAGGCAGCCAAAGATAGACAGAAGTCGTATGCTGATAAACGACGTAGGCCGATTGAGTTCCAGGTGGGCGACCGGGTTATGTTGAAGGTCTCACCTTGGAAGGGTATTATCCGTTTCAGAAAGTGGGGCAAGTTGAGCCCAAGGTATATAGGCCCTTTCAAATCATTGCTCGAGTAGGAAAGGTGGCCTATAGACTGGAGTTACCGGATGAGTTAAATGGAATTCACCCAACATTCCACATATCTCATCTAAGGAAGTGCCTAGCAGATGAAGATATGATTGTCCCATTGGAAGATATCAAAGTAGATGAACGGCTCAATTATGTGGAGCAACCAGTGGCAATCATCGACCGAAAGGAGAAAAGGCTAAGGAATAAAGTGGTTCCTCTTGTGCGTGTACAGTGGAAGCACAGGAAGGGATCCGAGTCAACGTGGGAGACTGAGGAAGAAATGAGACAACATTATCCACGTTTCTTCGACGAATAACAGGTTTCGAGGACGTAACCTATTTGAGGGGGGTGGACTTGTAACACCCGAATATTTATTATTTTGAAGCCGGTGAAGAAAGAAAAGAAAATAAAGTTCAAAGTCGAGGGACCAGACTCGCCAACGAAGAAAAGTTGGGAAATGTGGTGATATTAGTAGGGAGAGGGCAGCCCACTCTCCCCACACACCCCACATTTCAAACTTCATAGAGAGAAAGGAGAAGAATAAGAGAAAAAGGGTGGTTCAGGTGGCCAAACTCGTTGTGTAGCAAGCCAAATCGAAGCCCTTAACGTTGTGGTCATTTATGTGAGTTCTAGGACCCCACTTTTACTTGTTTTCAACCAATTTTGGGGCTGGAAAGCATAAAAACCCGTTTTTGTATGTGTATGTGTTTGACCCATTTAGGTGTGATGTGTGTGATGCGTTTCGTGTATGTTTCCGGGCTTGTGTGTGCTTGTATGGTGTTATGGTAGGCATTCCTAGGGTCCAGGAGGGTTAATTTGGGCTTGAAATGGGTTTAGATGAGTTTGGAGGCCGAAAACCCTCGGCTGCAGTCGGGATGAACTCCATTCTGCAACAGCTAGGGCTAGGCGACCGAATGGAGGCCATACGGCCGATTGAGGGGCGATTGAGGGTCATTCGCACGATTGGGATTCATCACACGATTGAGGATTCATTCGCACGATTGAGGATTCAATCGCACGACTAAGGTTTCAGTCGCACGACTAGGAGTCCAATCGCATGGGGAGTCATGCGACTGAGGGTTCAGTCGCATAAGTGCTTTGTCGCATGAGTTCATTAGCATTAGATAAGTCGCATAGGTGCCCATTCGCATTTGTTCCATCCGCATGAGGTTCATACGCACGACTGGATGCCCATTCGCCTAAATGTTCATCCGCTTGAGTTCAATCGCATGATGTTCAGTCGCATGGAGGCCATTCGACTATTGGGTGTCCATACGCACGATTAGGGTTGTTGCACCCGAAGAAAGTGTAGTTAGACTTCTGGCTTTCGGGGGAAAGTGCAGATGTAAGTCTTGACGTAAAGGTTTCCTGTAAGAGCATGTAAGATAACAGATATGGCCTTAGAAGCATGTAGGGCATAGAGATGATGATGTTGCATGTTATGTATGTATGATGTTGCCCTGTATGATGTGATGTGGATGCATGTTAATGTTCCTTATTATGATGTATAATATCTTTCTTATGGCTTTACTTATTATGAGGAATGAACGAAGTATTATGTAACGTAAAGTGAAAGATAATGAAAGAGGAACATGATGATGAATGCATGCATTAATGAACAAATGAAAGAAGTCTTGCAAGCATTGGATATCAGGGTCCTTCTTTGTGATTGACCAAACGTGTAGTGCCTCTACCGCTTACCCCTAGTATTGTGGCATACGTTTAGTTGTTCATTTATTGACTTCGGCCTAGTAGCTAAGACTGATGGTTACTCCTAGTACCGCGGCATACGTTTAGCTATTCATTTATTGACTTCGGCCCGGTAGCTAAGACTAGCCGGGGTGTAGCACATGGTATTGGTACGGTTGATGTCCGATGCGCAAGTAAAGTTATATAGAACGAATGGACGAATGAATGAATGAAGAAGATAATAATGATATTGTCTATGCGTACGTATGATATGTGATCATGTAAAAGTAACGAATGGTTTTATATGAAAGTAAAGTAAGTTTTATAATAAAACTAGGACTCAATCAACAACGCTGACTTTTATATGTTTTCCAGTTGGCAGGAAATGATTGCTGAGGATGGCACCGTGAAGCTACTCAGCTCCTTTTGGGATGGCATTCTTTTGATTGATGTTTTTGCATTGTAATACAAACATACTATTCTGTAATGAATGTTGTATTAATTTGCAAAAGCATTTACATGGAAATGAAAGATTGTTTTAGTTTTCCACTGCAATTTTATGAAATACAAATGTAATTATACGTTTTATGTGCGATGAGAACCCAGCTGTAAGCGTCCTGATTTTGGGACCTTACACACAAACCATCGACACCACCATATCCTCATCAACACCACCACATCCTCATCGCCACCACCACAGCCCCAACATCACAATCACAGCCGACTATTGCCACCACCTAACTAGCATAAACACCACACTATGTTCTTCTCATCTAGATAAGAGAGGGAGAGATGGAGTAGGTGAGAGAAAAGGAAGATACAGATCTTCTTTATCTAGAAAGGGTGATATGTGAAGTAGGTGAGAGAGAGGAAAGATAAAGAGAATAGATGAAGTGACGGTATTATTTTCATATTTATTCTAGATAGAAAAAAATACAAAAATACCCTAATAGAAAAAACAAAGTGGGTGGCAGATAAAAGAATGTCAAGATTAAGATTAAGGATGAAAAAAATGAAAATTCATGACAGATGTTTTTAAACTTTAAAAATACATCTTTTTAATTTGAGAAAAATTAAAGATGCAAACAGTAATTTACTCTAATAACTAATATATATTTTTTTAACAACATTACCTTTCAAAATGAGTCATATGTGTCTTAATCAAAACCATATTTAACATTTAAATTTGTAGTTAAAAATCATTCTCTTCTATAATTAAATAAAAAGTCAGTTTGGATTAGTGTGTTGTTACTGTCATGGTTTTGAAAACCGGACCGGACCGGGAACCGCACTCCGATTCGGTCCGGTTCGGTGTTTATAATCGTTTTAGTGTTGAACCAGTGATCGGACCGGTTGAACTGATTTTTTATATATATTTTTTATTTTTTTGTAGTTTTTACATATATTTATAAAAAATACTTATAATTTTATCCGGTTCTTATATACGATTCGAACAGTTGAACCGGTCCAACCATCGGACCGATAAGACGTCCAGCTGTCGGGTCCCGTTTTTAAAATAATTAGTTACTGTGAAACAAACAAAAGCAATCGGTATTAATTCAAAACAGAAGTCAGCCATGTGATATATGATCTAACAATTAAAAATTCAAACTAACACACAATTAATAATTAAAAATTCTGAATCTATAATAGTCAAAACAAAAGCATCAATAGTAGGTGTCGATCAATGTGTGTAGATCGTTAAAGTCGAAACATAATCGAAAAAATTAGCCAATTAGTTCTAGATCAACTGGTTTAGGAAGAGACACCTTATGATTTTCCAAAATAAAAGTCATGGGTTCGAGTCTCACTAGATGCAATATGCTCCTAGTGGGTCAAGGGTTTTATCACAGTTGGCCTTTAAGTGGTGGTTTCCTTTGGAATGGTGAGCGGCGGTCAGGGTCGACGGGGGACGGCGACAATCGGGGTCGGCGGGGGACGGCGGTGCTTGGCAGTCGACGGTCGGGGTTGGCGGTCGACGGTCGGGTTCGGCAGGGGACGGAGGCGGTCGGGGTAGGCGGGGGACGACAGTGCTCAGCGGTTAGGGTCGGCGGTCGATGGTCGGGGTCGTCGGTAATGTCTGTTGGCGGTGGGCGGGGTGGTAAGTGGCAGTTAGTGGTGGAGACGGGGTCGATGGAATTTGAAATCCTTTAACATTTGGAAAGATTTTAAAATCCTTCATTGGAAGAAATTTGAAGGAATTAATTTCAATTCCAATTCTATTTTTCTTTATCAACCAAACGCATGCAAAATGAAATTCAAATTTTAATTTCTACCAACTAAACATAATAAACAGTGAAATTTAGATTTTAATTTTATTGAAATATAGTATTCAAACGCCCCTTTAGTTTTTATTGTCTCAATTCTCAAATCGTAAAATAATATACTCACAACGAGAGGTGTTCAGATACAAATATAATGACTTTAAAGTAAAATAATAATGTAGAGCAAAAAATATGTATAGTCGCTCAAAAAATATTATGTTTTTCAATTCGGTGTCATCCATGGTGATATACGAGGTCTTTGTTTATTTGTTAAAAAACCGTTATTTAAATTCATTTTTCTCTGTGGACCTATTGACTTGAACAAACTTTTCGGTGAACGAGAAAAGTCCACATAATCTGACTTTAAGAGTTTAAGTAATTGACCGATGTCTTAAAATTCAAACGTTATTAAGAGAATTAGTATCAAATTCGTATATTTGTGTGGGTATATTTCATATATTATATTGAATATTTGTGAGTGAAGTATGAAAAAATGTTATTGTTTATCTGAATATTTTGTTTAACATTTATAAATTTTTTTAAAGTATTGTTAATGGATGAAAGAAAAAAATAAAATAAAGATATAAAATTATTATCTATTAAAAAGTAGAAATAAAAAATCATATTTAATAGAATCATAAAAATTGAGTATAAAAAATGTGATGTGAATTTTCTAACACACAATTAATTTGAATAGAAATTAAATTCATACCACTATTGATTCATATCAACAGTGCTATTCAAATCAAATTGTGCGTTTGGAATATCAAAGTGTCTAGCATCAAAGGTTAAAAATAGTGGTATGGATTTATGACAGAACACAAAACCACATAAAATATATGCTTTTGGGTTTGTCTAAATGGCTTGGGCTTATTTCGTGACGGACAAGGCTTGTTTCGCATCGAACTGGGGACACGTTTAGACCTAAGAAATTTAGTTACATGGTTAGGTTCTAGTCAATCAAAGTTTACAAGTTGACCCGTTTAATCCATTCTTTTCTTGAATTGAGTTTCATGTTGTGGTTAGTTTTAGTACCAGAATTTAGAAATCAAAAGGGAATTAACTTCAAGCATTATAAATTAAACTTGATTATATACATTTCTAATTTTAGTACTAAATTTAAAATACTAAAATACTAAAATACTAAAATGCAGAGTTAAACAGGTTCATGTCATGTACATTTGGTTTGTGACTAATCGGATGTTAAATGCAAACAAGATCCCTTAAGCAATCGTAATTAGAAAGTTGTACCACACAAAGCCTATATCAAACTAAACATAAAGAAAAAATGGTTTGGACAAGGTATACTATTAGCATTGCTAGACTAATCATTATTAACCGAAATTATATATCACTTTTTTCTCTATTTACAACTCAATTTTAGATGAAGAATAATGAAGAAACCAAATTCCCTTTATTCTCTACTTTCCTATTTTTGTATAACACATTATCAGGGTGTTGGTCAACCCTAATTCTCTCATGAACATTGGCAATGTTCTTATATACACAATTGATGAAACCTCTTTTGGTTTCTATCATACCCCGGACAAACACTTCCCCATTTGTTTTTTCATTTAGGTTATGTGTAGCTCTTTTGTCAAGGATCTCCTTACAATACCAAATCGATAACCAACAATACAAAGGAGGAATCAATGTTTTAAACAGAAAAAATTGTTTGATCATTCAAGCAAGATGTTGATTTTCCTTTTCAAATCAAGGTTTTCTTTGAAAAAAATAAAAATAAAAGTCTTTTATGCGCAGACATGAAAGCTCTATCAAAAGAACTAGCTTCTTTTTATTTAGAGAGGAACGATTCCCTTGTCTGAGAATCGTCATTCACACACTCTTCCTCCCCACTAAAAAACGATTGAGAATCTCGAGAACCTAAACAAAAATGCAGAAGTGAGAGTACCCCAAGGCTCTCCTCTCTCCTTCTTTTTTAGCCAACATCATCAACCCTATTTTTCACCTTGAATGGGTCAAAGCCAAAAAGATGATGAATAGAAGGAAAGGAGATCAGAAAAATAGGCGGACGACTTATAGTATAGGTCGGATGTTTCCGTGAGCAGTAAGCAGGAGATCCCCCTTTATTTTGGGAAAGTTGGTGGCCGCGTGTGAATTCTTTCAAGGCAAGGGGCCTGATTTGACATTGTTGTGGTAGGCATTCCTAAGGTCCAGGAGGGTTAATTTGGGCTTGAAATGGGTTTAGATGAGTTTGGAGGCCAAAAACCCTCGGCTGCAGTCGGGATGAACTCCATTCTGCATCAGCTAGGGCTAGGCGACCGAATGGAGGCCATACGGCCGATTGAGGGGCGATTGAGGGTCATTCGCACGATTGGGATTCATTCGCACGATTGAGGATTCAATCGCACGACTAAGGTTTCAGTCGCACGACTAGGAGTCCAATCGCATGGGGAGTCATGCGACTGAGGGTTCAGTCGCATAAGTGCTTTGTCGCATGAGTTCATTCGCATTAGATCAGTCGCATAGGTGCCCATTCGCATTTGTTCCATCCGCATGAGGTTCATCCGCACGACTGGATGCCCATTCGCCTAAATGTTCATCCGCTTGAGTTCAATCGCATGATGTTCAGTCGCATGGAGGCCATTCGACTATTGGGTGTCCATACGCACGATTAGGGTTGTTGCACCCGAAGAAAGTGTAGTTAGACTTCCGGCTTTCGGGGGAAAGTGCAGATGTAAGTCTTGACGTAAAGGTTTCCTGTAAGAGCATGTAAGATAACAAATATGGCCTTAGAAGCATGTAGGGCATAGAGATGATGATGTTGCATGTTATGTATGTATGATGTTGCCCTGTATGATGTGATGTGGATGCATGTTAATGTTCCTTAGTATGATGTATAATATCTTTCCTATGGCTTTACTTATTATGAGGAATGAACGAAGTATTATGTAACGTAAAGTGAAAGATAATGAAAGAGGAACATGATGATGAATGCATGCATTAATGAACGAATGAAAGAAGTCTTGCAAGCATTGGATATCAGGGTCCTTCTTTGTGATTGACCAAACGTGTAGTGCATCTACCGCTTACCCCTAGTACTGTGGCATACGTTTAGATGTTCATTTATTGACTTCGGCCAGTAGCTAAGACTGATGGTTACTCCTAGTACCGCGGCATACGTTTAGCTGTTCATTTATTGACTTCGGCCCAGTAGCTAAGACTAGCCGGGGTGTAGCACATGGTATTGGTACGGTTGATGTCCGATGCGCAAGTAAAGTTATATAGAACGAATGGACGAATGAATGAATGAATGAAGAAGATAATAATGATATTGTCTATGCGTACGTATGATGTGTGATCATGTAAAAGTAACAAATAGTTTTATATGAAAGTAAAGTAAGTTTTATAATAAAACTAGGACTCACTCAGCAACGCTGACTTTTTATATGTTTTCCAGTTGGCAGGAAATGATTGCTGAGGATGGCACCGTGAAGCTACTCAGCTCCTTTTGGGATGGCATTCTTTTGATTGATGTTTTTGCATTGTAATGCGAACAAACTATTTTGTAATGAATGTTGTATTAATTTGCAAAAGCATTTACATGGAAATGAAATATTGTTTTAGTTTTCCGCTGCAATTTTATGAAATACAAATGTAATTATACGTTTTATGTGCGATGAGAACTCAGCTGTAAGCGTCCCGATTTTGGGGCCTTACACACAACCCCATCGACACCACCATATCCTCATCAACACCATCACATCCTCATCGCCACCACCACAGCCCCAACATCACAATCACAGCTGACTATTGCCACCACCTAACTAGCATAAACACCACACTATGTTTCTTCTCATCTAGATAAAGAGAGGGAGATGGAGTAGGTGAGAGAAAAGGAAGATACAGATCTTCTTTATCTAGAAAGGGTGATATGTGAAGTAGGTGAGAGAGAGGAAAGATAAAGAGAATAGATGAAGTGACGGTATTATTTTTCATATTTATTCTAGATAGAAAAAAATACAAAAATACCCTAATAGAAAAAACAAAGTGGGTGGCAGATAAAAGAACGTCAACATTAAAGATTAATGGATGAAAAAAATGAAAATTCATGACAGATGTTTTT
The DNA here is from genome assembly GCA_025506515.1 of Flaveria trinervia. Classification (NCBI taxonomy): domain Eukaryota; kingdom Viridiplantae; phylum Streptophyta; class Magnoliopsida; order Asterales; family Asteraceae; genus Flaveria; species Flaveria trinervia. Next base: position 61,695,486 of record CM046453.1, read on the forward strand.
AAACTTTAAAAATACATCTTTTTAATTTTGAGAAAAATTAAAGATGCAAACAGTAATTTACTTTAATAATTAATATATAATTTTTTTAACAACATTACCTTTCAAAATGAGTCATATGTGTCTTAATCATAACCATATTTAACATTTAAATTTGTAGTTAAAAAACATTTTCTTCTATAATTAAATAAAAAGTCAGTTTGGATTAGTGTGTTGTTACTGTCATGGTTTTGAAAACCGGACCGGACCGGGAACCGCATTCCGATTCGGTCCGGTTCGGTGTTTATAATCGTTTTAGTGTTGAACCAGTGGTCGGACCGGTTGAACTGATTTTTATATATATTTTATTTTTTGTAATTTTTACATATATTTATAAAAAATACTTATAATTTTATCCGGTTCTTATATACGATCCGAACAGTTGAACCGGTCCAACCATCGGACCGATAAGACGTCCAGTACACTGTCGGGTCCCGTTTTTAAAATAATTAGTTACTGTGAAACAAACAAAAGCAATCGGTATTAATTCAAACAGAAGTCAGCCCTGTGATATATGATCTAACAATTAAAAATTCAAACTAACACACAATTAATAATTAAAAATTCTGAATCTATAATAGTCAAAACAAAAGCATCAATAGTAGGTGTCGATCAATGTGTGTAGATCGTTAAGTCGAAACATAATCGAAAAAATTAGCCAATTAGTTCTAGATCAACTGGTTTAGGAAGAGACACCTTATGACTTTCCAAAATAAAAGTCATGGGTTCGAGTCTCACTAGATGCAATATGCACCTAGTGGGTCAATGATTTTATCACAGTTGGCCTTTAAGTGGTGGGTTTCCTTTGGAATGGTGAGCGAGCCGGGTCACCAGTGTTGTCTGTGTTTGCGGGCGTGGGTGGCATTTCGCAATTGGGTTTACCCGGATGACTGGGCTTAAAAATTATTCGTTGGTCGTTATAAAAATAATCAAAACAAATACTAACTTGTTGGTTCAATCATAGTAGATTTCTCGTTTGATTAGGGTTGCAACACCGAGTTCTTGTTGCTGTCATTGATACTTCTTGGTGATAATACAAGAATTTGATCGGTTGTGCTTCTTGTATTATTTAATTAATTATATCTAATTAATTGTATTTAATTGTTTTTTTTATATCCAACTAAACAATTAAAAAATACCATTTAAGCAATTAAAAAAACAAAAAAAGCTATGTAGGGATGGTAACCTACATTGTAGATAAATTATCTAGACATAGCACATTAACTACAAATTTATAACAAAACTTTAATTGACTTAATTGGAACACACGTGAAAGTTACATTTTTATAAATTTTTCTTTGCAATAGAAAAATAAAATTTAGATCAATACTTACAGAGGAATTCGGGAAGGATGAAAACTTAAGCTTGAACCAGACTTGGTCAAGAAATGATAATATGCATTTCTCCATCGTCTGCTTAAAAACAACGGGATAACCATGACCCAAAAACCAATAACGAATCCAGCAAGTGAAATTATCACTAGGATCCAATCAGTGCTGTCATGTCCTTCGTTCGATCCTTTAGTATCGTAATTATTTTGTAAACATGTTGGAAGAGGATCCCCACAAAGTGCATTTCCGATGAAACTGGACTCACTGAATGTTTGCAACTGAGGGCCTGTCGGGATTCTTCCTACAAGATTGTTGTACGATACGTTCAAGAAGTTTAAAGCAGCTAACTGTGACAGGCTCAAAGGAATATTTCCACTAAGATGGTTCATCGAAAGATCTAACGATTCAAGCTTGCAAATTTTATTGAACAAGTTGGGAATTGTTCCTGTTAATTCATTGTGTGACAGATTCAAGAATCGCAAGCCTAAAAGTTGGATAAGTTCATCAGGAATGGCCCCGAAAACTTGTTACTAGAAAGGTCTAATGATGTCACCTGATAAAGTATGGTGCTATATGTGTACATATTACCCTTTGTCACCAATGATGCAGTAGGTAATATTGGTGTATTACTCGTTGTGTAGAGAAAAATCAGACTTGAGGCCTCGCTTTCGGAAATAATTGAGAAGTTTGTAAAGCATGTCGGTAGGTTCCCAGAAAGATCATTATGTGCAAGATCCAAGATCTGAACAGATTTGAGACGGCATACTTCATTTGGGAACTTACCTTCAATTTTATTAGAACGAAGACTTAGAACTCTCAGACTTGTATTATTTCTCCCTATTGACGATGGTATTCTTCCCGTCAGTTGATTTCTCGCAAGCTCGATGACTACCAGGCTGTTAGAATTCAGCAACGATGGAGGCAAGTTACCGGATAGCTTGTTATCATCCATATCCAATGACTTCAAATAAGAAAGATTTCCTAGAGATGATGGAATTATACCAGAAAATTGGTTTTTCTCTAGGTTCAAAATGATTAAAGATTGCCAGCTCATCCAACAGTCTGGGATAATGCCTGACAAGTTATTGTTTGCTAGACTAAGATATATGAGCTGTTGTTGTTCTTGATTGCCTGAACACAAGAATTGTATTAAAGATCCTGAGAGATTGTGTTGGAAAGGTCAAGGAAACCCATGTTCGCTTTATTAAAATCACCGGGTAACATACCATGTAAGTGGTTGTTACTTAGATCTAATACTGCTCCACCTGCAAGAAAAGTAACAGCTCCCAACTTTCCTGAATGTTGTTATAGGATATGTTCAAGAATTCCATGCTAGAGAATGTAGTCCAAATCCAATCAGGGATGGTGTCCGATATGTTTGTGTTGGCTACATCTAACTCTGTTAAGTCTATTTGAGACTGAATCCATGAAGGAAACCGAGGGCCTAAACTGCAGGAATCCGCTATTAATTTTTTGAGTTTAAAAGGCGGAATCCAGTTATTAACATTTAGCTCAAACACTAGCTTGTTATCTCCAACCGACAATATTTTCAAGGCCGTTAGGTTTGCAAAGTGGTTTTCAGTCACAAAACCGGTCAATGAGTTGTGATTGAGTGATAGAAAAGATAGTTCACCGAGTCGTCCAATACTTTCAGGAATGCTTCCATTCAACATGTTGTATGAAAGATCAAGGATGTTGATCGATGGTAAGTCACCAATCGTATCTGGGATAGAACCCGAGAGTTTATTTGAACTGATACGTAACATCTTTAATGACGACAAACTTCCTATGGAATCTGGAATGGTCCCTATTAAATGATTGTAAGAAAGATCAATACTGACTAGATTTTTCAAGTTTCCTAGTCTTTTCGGTAGTTGACCAGTTAGATAGTTATTACTAAAATTTAGTAATTCAACTTTTGGTAACTTACATTCACAAAATCTTTGAAGAAGCTCCGACACATTTCCAGAAAAACTGTTAAAGCCCAAATCAAGGGTAGTGAAGTTGCAAAGATTACTTAAAGATTTAGGTATCACCTCAGCAATGTGATTGCCTGATAAGTCAAGATGAACAAGTGAAGGCAAGTTCTGTATGTTACTTAAAATTGGCGAAGAAATATCACAGTAACAAACATCAAGCACTTGAAGATTACTTAGGCTAGACAATCCATTCAGTAAGGACGACGAATTCATAAAAGTGTTAAATGAAACACGAAGAGTCCTTAAAGAAGGCATGCTATGGAAACCGTCATGAATTCCAGGATTTACACCCGTAATACCGCAACTAGTAAGATCTAGTAAAACTAAATTACCTAAGTTGAAAAGCCACCCAGGTAACATATTGTTACTAACAAAGAAGTTAGATGAAAGATCTAGGACGATAAGGGATGTAAAACCATCTGCTGTTGCATTACTAGGTAACTGATTCAACCCACATGAAGATAAATAAAGTTTTAGCAAAGAAGTGAGGTTGCTGATTACCGGAAACCAATCAGAAGCTTTTGTGAGGTTGCTTTCGCTCATATCCAGGTATTGCAACATTTCGAGATTCTGTAGCCATTTTAAGCTTTCTGAATAAAGTATACCGGAATAAGGATCGTTATGAAGATCTAGGAAATGCAATTTTGATAGATTTCCAAGTTGGTGAGGAATTTCCTCACTGAAATTCGAGTATGAAACGTTAAGATATATAAGATTTTGGAAAGAACCGATGAATGTGGGAATTGGCATGGATCCAAAATCATTGCAGCTCAAGTCGAGGTAGGTGAGTTGTGACAATTTGATGATTGAAGGACTTATGGTACCTCCTAACGTATGTTTTGATGCTTCTTCGATATCAACATCGGTGTTAAAAAATCCATGGTCACGTCCACGAAGGTGGATCTCATGGACGTGACCTGTGACATTGTCACAGACCACACCGGACCAAGTGCAACAGTCTCTACCCACCCAAGAAAACAAACGGTTTGTAGGGTCAGTGAGATTGTTCTTGAGATCAAGAAGAGCTAATCGCTCGGTGGGTATACATTGTACATGATTTGAGTTTTGATTACAGAAACAAATGGTGCAAAATGAGGAAACCAAAAGAAACAGTAGGCAAGATGAGGGAAAAGATGAACAAACAAGTGTGAGAGGCTTCATTGTGGTACTGATGAATGCAAATACGTTCAGTTTCATTCTCTCTTATATGCAAAGGTGATATAATATATGTGGTCACTGTTTTTTAATTCCGAAAAACCTCTTTTTAAGTTTAGTTTGTCGGTTGACATATAGACTTTTAACTTATATGTTGTTTCTCTTAAAATTATAAATAAATAAGAAAGATGAAAAAAGTCCTTTGCGCAATTTTCTTACGTTTAAGAAGATATAAAAGCCTCAACTTTATTGTGTTAGTTTGAATTTTCATAAAAGTAACATAATAGTTAATACTCATATCGTTAGCTAAAAATGATGTGTGTTACAAACCGTCTTTAAAATAATGTGTTACAAAATGTGAAAGTGAAAATCTCATGTAATCTGATTCTTAGGTCTCGTATACAAACAATTTAATACAATAGAGGTGATGATATGAAACAATTTCTGGTTATGTAAGTTGTAGGCTCTGATGGGCATTTTAAACGAAAACGTTACTTGAAAATATTCGACTTGAACGCTAAGAAGCATAATAGGACTAAGAATAAGGGTGCGCTTTTTTTTATATGACACGAACTTTTTGTGGGTTTGGATGCAGTCTAAATGGGTGTGGCTTATTTTTTAATCATATCCCCGATATACGTTTAACTATTGGGTCGGGTTCAGGTCAAGTTCACCTGACCTGCGGGCTGGTTAATCCATTTAAGTCCTATGCTTATGATTTCAGGATTGACTCATTCAACCTATTTATCACTCCGAAAAAAATTGATATACTTTATTGGCGTTTGGTTTGTGGAATTATTGAAACTGAAATTGGAATGAGAATTGAATTGAAATTCAAATGAATGTATTTGGAATTCAATATTTTTCATAGGATTTGGAATTCAAAGGAATTGAATCCATTGATGAAATTTAAATTCCAAATGCATTTTAGTAACAAAGCACTTATAAATGAATTGGAATTTATCACCCGTTACAAACCGTCACCACCTCAATAACCACCGATCATCGCCGCTACATACCATCGACCACCACCACCATCACCGCTGACAATCAACCATGACCACCAACCGCGCTCGTTTTCGAAAACCGATCGTACCCCACTACCGCCACCAACCGATAACGCTTGTCGTCGATACACGGTTGGCGGCGGTCGAGGTAAACAGCGGGTGGCGGTCGTTGCGACGGGGTTGTGCGGCGTCAGCGGAGGTCGGGGGCGGCGGTCTAGCGGCGACGAGTGATAGTCAGCGTTTGGGGGTAGGGATGGTCGAGGGTCGTCAGCGGTAAGGGTGGTGGCGGTCGGGTTCGGCGGTCGGGGGTGGACGGTGGCAGTCGGCGGTAGGGGTTGGCAGACAATAGCAGTGGTCGGCGATGGGCGGGGTGGTAGGCGGCGGTCGGGGGCGACGGTGGTCGACGACTGTTGGGGTCGGTGAGGGACGGCGGCGGTCAGGGTCGACGGGGGACGGCGACAATCGGGGTCGGCGGGGGACGGCGGTGCTTGGCAGTCGACGGTCGGGGTTGGCGGTCGACGGTCGGGTTCGGCAAGGGACGGCGGCGGTCGGGGTAGGCGGGGGACGACAGTGCTCAGCGGTTAGGGTCGTCCGTCGATGGTCGGGGTCGTCAGTAATGTCTGTTGGCGGTGGGCGGGGTGGTAAGTGGCAGTTAGTGGTGGAGACGGGGTCGGTGGAATTTGAAATCCTTTAACATTTGGAAAGATTTTAAAATCCTTCATTGGAAGAAATTTGAAGGAATTAATTTCAATTCCAATTCTATTTTTCTTTATCAACCAAACGCATGCAAAATGAAATTCAAATTTTAATTTCTATCAACTAAACATAATAATCAGTGAAATTTAGATTTTAATTTTATTGAAATCTAGTATTCAAACGCCACTTTAGTTTTTATTGTCTCAATTCTCAAATCGTAAAATAATATACTCACAACGAGAGGTGTTCAGATACAAATATAATGACTTTAAAGTAAAATAATAATGTAGAGCAAAAAATATGTATAGTCGCTCAAAAAAATATTATGTTTTTCAATTCGGTGTCATCCATGGTGATATATGAGGTCTTTGTTTATTTGTTAAATAAACCGTTATTTAAATTCATTTTTCTCTGTGGACCTATTGACTTGAACAAACTTTTCGGTGAACGGGAAAAGTCCACATAATCTGACTTTAAGAGTTTAAGTAATTGACCGATGTCTTAAAATTCAAACGTTATTAAGAGAATTAGTATCAAATTCGTATATTTGTGTGGGTATATTTCATATATTATATTGAATATTTGTGAGTGAAGTATGAAAAAATATTATTGTTTATCTGAATATTTTGTTCAACATTTATAAATTTTTTAAAAGTATTGTTAATGGATGAGAGAAAAAAATAATAATAAAGATATAAAATTATTATCTAATTAAAAAGTAGAAATAAAAAAATCATATTTATAGAATCATAAAATTGAGTATAAAAATGTGATGTGAATTCTCTAACACACAATTTAATTTGAATAGAAATTAAATTCATACCACTATTGATTCATATCAACAGTGCTATTCAAATCAAATTGTGCGTTTGGAATATCAAATTGTCTAGCATCAAAGGTTAAAAATAGTGGTATGGATTTATGACAGAACACAAAACCACATAAAATATATGCTTTTGGGTTTGTCTAAATGGCTTGGGCTTATTTCGTGACGGACAAGGCTTGTTTCGCATCGAACTGGGGACACGTTTAGACCTAAAAATTTAGTTACATGGTTAGGTTCTAGTCAATCAAAGTTTACAAGTTGACCTGTTTAATCCATTTCTTTTCTTGAATTGAGTTTCATGTTGTGGTTAGTTTTTTTAGTACCAGAATTTAGAAATCAAAAAGGGAATTAACTTCAAGCATTATAAATTAAACTTGATTATACACATTTCTAATTTTAGTACTAAATTTAAAATACTAAAATACTAAAATGGAGAGTTAAACAGGTTCATGTCATGTACATTTGGTTTGTGACTAATCGGATGTTAAATGCAAACAAGATCCCTTAAGCAATCGTAATTAGAAAGTTGTACCACACAAAGCCTATATCAAACTAAACATAAAGAAAAAAAGGGTTTGGACAAGGTATACTATTAGCATTGCTAGACTAATCATTATTAACCGAAATATATCACTTTTTTCTCTATTTACAACTCAATTTTAGATGAAGAATAAAGAAGAAACCAGATTCCCTTTATTCTCTACTTTCCCGTTTTTGTATAACACATTATCAGGGTGTTGGTCAACCTAATTCTCTCATGAACATTGGCAATGTTCTTATATACACAATGATGAAACCTCTTTTGGTTTCTATCATACCCGGACAAACAATTCCCCATTTGTTTTTTTCATTTAGGTTATGTGTAGCTCTTTTGTCAAGGATCTCCTTACAATACCAAATCGATAACCAACAATACAAAGGAGGAATCAATGTTTTAAACAAAAAAATTGTTTGATCATTCAAGCAAGATGTTGATTTTCCTTTTCAAATCAAGGTTTTCTTTGAAAAAAATAAAAATAAAAAAATAAATAAAATAAAATAAAAAAGTCTTCTATGCGCAGACGTGAAAGCTCTATCAAGAGAACTAGCTTCTTTTTATTTAGAGAGGAACGATTCCCTCGTCTGAGAATCGTCATTCACGCACTCTTCCTCCCCACTAAAAAAAGCGATTGAGAATCTCGAGAACCTAAACAAAAATGCAGAAGTGAGCGTACCCCAAGGCTCTCCTCTCTCCCTCTTTTTTAGCCAACATCATCAACCCCATTTTTCACCTTGAATGGGTCAAAGCCAAAAAGATGATGAATAGAAGGAAAGGAGATCAGAAAAATAGGCGGACGACTTATAGTATAGGTCGGATGTTTCCGTGAGCAGTAAGCAGCAGATCCCCCCTTATTTTGGGAAAGCTGGTGGCCGCGTGTGAATTCTTTCAAGGCAAGGGGCGGCCTGATTCGACATTGTTGTTTACTCTGATCCGGTCGAGGTGGTTTTCACCAGCGCGTAGGTGGTCTAAGTTCCCATGACCGAGTCTTTTTAGCCCTGTGAACATCTTTTCTTAATGTATTAAAGAGGGCCTCTCCAACTGGTGAAGGTAGGTGTCCACTAACGGCCATTCCTGGCTCGGCTCCGATAACGCAATTTCAGGAGGAGTCGGTAGTTGGGCACTAGATCCTTTCGGACCTGGAGAACATGTGATGCTGAGTTGGGGTTTGGTGAACCAACAAGTCGCTCCTCTAGTTGAAGTATCGGGCCCCTTTTTTGTTGCCTAGGTTACACCTTCGGAATACCCCAGAAGGGAATTTTTATCTACTTCCCCCAATCTTCACTTTACAATCTCCATAGGAACAAGTCCCTTAGATTTCGCACATAGGAGATCGAGACACAGCCCCAGGGCTATGGGGAAAGATGTAGATCGATCACCCTAGATAGACAACTACATAGAGGGTCTCTACAAGTCAGTCTATATATTCTTTGATTTCGTTCCCCCCGTAAGATCAATATCACAACCAATGAGGTCCGCAAGTTTCACATCTAAGTAATACTCGATCCGATAGTTTACGATATAGATAGATATATATATATTTAACAACAACATTATAAGAAAAGATATTAATAGATATCGGTAGTTGTCCGGTCGTACCCAAACAATAAGATTCCTGAGGAAAATGCACCTAAGATCAAATATTTCGAGCCGGCTTCCGTGGAAAATTCAGACTTTCTTTTTGATGCTGCGATCACATAAAAACATAAACTTTGAGGCTCAATAGCTAAATACATGGCAATTGAATCATAAGCCGAGATCATAAAGAGCATACTGCGAGTAGGAAGTGGAATTAATACAATGGATTCAGAAGCATCAAACCTCTCTTGTTCGGAAGAATCGAAACACATCGAAATGGTACCAGCCGTACTTAATAATAGAAGGATTTGGCAGAAATATGTAAAATTGTCCCTCCTAAAAAGATTATTCCAGAATAAATGGGCAATAGTTAGGAGAGGTGCGCCAGCGGCGAGCAGAAGCAAGGTTATTAGATACCTCAGGAAAGCCCGGCCAGAACCACACGTGCAAGTTTCCCTGCATGTGGCTCGTCCGTGATAACTTCTTCGGATTTGTGTGAACTAGCGGACCGATCACTAAGTGGGGATGCTCCCTCCAGCATGAGCGAACCTTTTCGAAAGTGGTTAGGAATGGGCGCCCCTCTCCCAGCCAGGTTCTATTGATCATGTCCCCTTCACAATAGTTGGAACTGGTATTGGGGCGTCTTTGGCTTTACAAGAGAAAGCTCGTCGTAGAAAAAATTATTTCTCTTCCTGTCTCGGGTCATAGGTGCGTCCACAGAAGAGGAAATCGCAATACATCTTACTTAGCAGGCGTAGCTTGGAGTGAGAGTGTAGCGGGGGTAAGGTAAAGAGGCCGCCAAAGAGGAAGGCAAACCAGCCTATTAAACGCAGCTAAGCTAATATGCATCGGAGAAAGCCAAGTGTCGTAGGTAAGCTCTATTCAGCTTGGAGCATTGATTCCCTATAACAAATAGGCTAGCTCTATCTCTCAGTTACCTATCCTATGCTCGAGAAGGTCCTTCAGTTCCGCGGCAGCACCTCGAGGTGCACTTAGTTGTCTTACATGAGACTCGGGATATTACCCACTCCATGGCATGACACCTTTCGCTCATCCATTCCGCCCGCCCGCCCAGACGCAACGCCTTTTCTCATTATCATCTACAGCCCTTTCTTTACTCCCCGTTAGTCATGCATGAAGATCGTAGTATTATGCTCGACTTCGGGTGTCGGTGCTATAGTATATGTAGGAGTACATTATGGCAGGATCCGTCACCCGAGCAAACCAACCTTCCTCTAAGAAGAATTGTGCTATGCCCCCCGATCCCTATAGTTGTTAATGAGCAGAGGAAAACCAGCAGCCAAGAACTTGATGCTGGTGGTGAGACTGAGGACTTTGGTCCAATTATCTCATCCCCAACGAATCTTCTGATGAGGAATAGGGGAATCTAATACTAAAGGTGCAAAAACTCTAACAAACATGTACCTATTTAGTCTCTAAGGTTAGTCACTGTAATCTCAGGTGACTACCTTACAAAATAAGGTCAATAATCAGCAACTTGATATATCTTATCTCAAGGAGAAACTAGCTGGGATACCTTTAAGAAAAACTCATCCAGGAACACAAGAACCTGTGGATGTGATTGACCTAACTCCTAGCTCAGCTATGCAAGAAGGTGATGCTACCCAAAATAAGGAGAAAGTCATTACAATCATATAACCTAGGAGTTCGTCATAGAGCATGGACTTTGAGGACTCATTATCCTCACTTGCAATTTCTCATGCTCAGAAACTTCCTCAAGTTCATATTGATGTGGACTCTCTAGACTCTCTCATTCAGAGTCTCTTTAAGGAAGGTATTCCAAGGGCTATGTCATACCCACCTCAAGGAACTTCTAACTACATAATTGGGTGGATGTATGGTGCTGAAAGAAAAGCCCTCATTCTTCAAAGAGTTCAAGGGCAACAAGAGTTGTTCAATTTTCAGACCTAAACTACTATGAAGGTCTTGACCTTATAAACATACCATTTGTCAATCCAAGCCAATATAGACAAGCTGAAAAGTTGGCTCAAAGGATTCAAGACATGATTACTGAAGATTTCAACCTTAGAAGGAGACAAAGGTAATCATGTAATGTCATTGGTTATATGGATGTTAAGGCATACCCTGAGATTAGCTTCAAAGGGAAAACCTTGACTGAAGGCCTAGTGATAGAACCTAAGAGCCCTGTCACACCTACAACTGCTTTGGAAATCCATTCCCTTGATAAGACACCTGTTGGTGAAGGTGTATCTTAACCTCTCTCTGGCCAAAGCATAGATGCTACTCCAAGCAATGAAGGCCAAAGCTCTCTCCACCCTGAGTCATAAAGATTTGTTAGTGACAAAATGGAAAAGGATTTTCACTACTGAGAAGATTAGGAGGAGAGAGAGAGATAGAGGAAAGGAAGCTAAGGGAGAAAGTTCCTCTGTTGGGTCTGCTGACTTCATGAAAGCTGCAATTAGAGTTGCTCCCAAACCAAACACTCAAGATGATGAGTTAAGAGCAGTCTGGATAACTTATTTACAGACCAGGAACTATGATGTTGATAACATCATCTCCCTCTACTTAGAAGAGTTGAGTGAACTAGCTGACATGGAAATGTCAAAAGAGAGGAAGGAAGCAGAGGATGCAAGGTTGCTTCTTCAAATCAAGGAAGAAAAGAGACTGAAAATAATCTACAAACATGTTCCTACTCTCTCACCAGTTTAGGAAAGTCGTGTGCATGAGACTGTGGCTGCACAAGAACCTCAGGTAGATAAAGAAACAGATAGACAGAATATGATCAACTACCTGAGTGTCACAGGTCTCTACCAGGCATCTACACTTCTTCCCTTATCCTTTAAGTACATTGAGTCTGAGTATCTCAAGAAACTTGAACTTCAAGTGCTTAAAGAAGAAAAGGCAACTAAAAGAAAGATAAGGGAAAAAGCTATAAAGTCAAGAGCCATCATCCAAAGAAGTATGAAGAAGTCTATTGATAAACAAAGGATGATGAGCTTCTTGAAGCTATATGGATTCTCTAATAGGAGACTTGGTCCTATATCTCTATCTACAATGGATGTGCATATAAATGTGATCAAGGAGAAGATCAACGGAGGAGAGCTTATTGATTACACACCCTATCAAGTCAAGCTCCTCCTGAAGTTGAGGTTAAGGTTGAACAAATTGAGACAACATAACCTGAACCTCAAGCTAAATCTCAGCAAGCTTCAGCTTCTAATCCATATCAGCAGGGTAAACCTTCCTCTCCTTTTGAACTTGTGAGGGAGGTAGACCAACTAAGAAAGACAAAAATGATCAACAGGGTGCTATAGGCCAATCTTCTCAGTTAAAAGGCTCACAAATGAAGAAAAGGATGGCTTCTAGACCAAAGTCCGAGAAAAAAAAGAAGTTAGAGTCATCCGCTTCCATTCCTCAAGATGAATCAGATCATCCTGAGAAGGTGCATGAAGAGGCTACTCCACCAACTCCAATTCAAGTAGCTCCTCTAGCATCAGGAAGACCCATCTTATATTGGACTTATACTATTAATCCAGAGAGATGGCATGTGATCAGAGATCAAGGTATTAAAGATGTCTACACATGATAAGACATGTTCAGTTTACCTCTGCATGATCTTTTTGGGATAAGAAGACGATATGAGAGTCTGAGTGATCCTGACCATCTTATGAAGATAGGTATGGTCATCATCATGATGAGAACTGTTGATATTTGAAGTCTTCAAATGTTTTGGTAGCATCAGCCTAGGGAGAGTTTGTAAGGTTATGTATAAGGCTAAAGCATCCAAAATATTCAATTACATCCAAAAGTCTATCCTACAGGCATGCACAGAAGTGCTGAGTAGAATGCTTCAGAATTTTCACACTCTGCATTAGAAAATATTCTATGTGTGAAATCTTCCAAAGCCAAGACCAACATCTTCCAAAGCTTAAAGGACAAAGTCCTCTGAAGTCAAGAAGTAAAGACAAATTATCTTCCAAAGACTTTTGAAGACATGCTTTTATCTTATGCACTTTTTCCATATAGCTGGACCAATTTCCGTTGCAACTCTATTGAGTAACCAACTTTCACAAGTTGGTGAAAGGTCCATGCTTAATAATGTCAAAGCGAGCCAAATAATAATAATGGGCTTAGACGAGATCATTAAATGGATATAAGATGGATATGGGTTATAGACCGAGTTAACTCTTTGGGTTATGGGTTTGGCGAGTTTAAGGTCCCAGGAACGCCCGGTATATATAAATGGATCAGCTTGAGCAGCTCTCATTTGCAACTCAACATTCTAGTTCTAGAAAGAGAGAGTAGAGAGAGAAAGTAGAGAAAATTGAAGATTCAAGGCTCGATTGATCTCTGGATTGAAGATCGGTGTTCGTGGGCATTCAAACAACAAGAAAACACCACGAATCCAGGTAAGAACATCATTTAATTGTTCCTTTTGATGTAAACCCAGATTCTAGGTTTGGGGTTTTGAAAGTGGCAAAGATTCACCCAAAACTCATGTTTTTGTGTAAGAAAACATGTAAGAAGCTTATATATAGCTTATTGGGAGATAAACCAAGGTTTTGGATGTAAAAATTGAAGTTTTGGGTCAAAAATGAGTTGGTTCGTATTTTTCAGCCCGTTCTGTGAAACTGGGTGTTTATCCAGGGAAATTAGTTTTTCGTCCAGCAAAACTGTGGATCTTCCTGCGAAACTATAGTTTCGCAGGTAGTTTTGCAGACATGGTTTTCCAACAAAAGTTGGACGAAACTGGTAGCGAAGATGCCAGCGAAACTACCAGCGAAGATGCCGGTGAAATTAGCAGCGAAATTAGGCAGAAATTAACTCCTTTGAGTGTTAACTTATCTGCAGGTTGTGCAGTGCAACATTTGCTTTGTAAGCTTGATTGAGAAGCTACTCATCGAGTCCAGGTGAGTTCTAGATCCCCTATTTGGGGCTGGAAATGCATACTAAATATATGTTTTGAACGATTAAGATTTTAAGCGGTTTTAACGGGAAAATCGAATTTTTCATAAGATTTTAAGTGGTTTTAAGCGCGACCCCATCCAGGGGCGTTGCCCCTTGGACCCCACTAGGGGTTGCTGCCCCTAGGACCCCGCTGTCAGGGGCTGCCACCCCCGAACCCCCGTTATCGAACGGTGGGTCAGTTATGTTTTATGATGATTTATGCTTGATACACATATGTTTTGTATAGGAATATGCGATGCATGATATTTAAGATGGTGTATGATTGATGCTATGTATGATGATGCTGATGTATATTGATTATGTATTCTATGTATATTATATATGTTATGTTTTCTTATGTTCCTTATTAAGTATGATGACGTGGCTTTACGTTGTGTGGTTGTGTTAATAAACATAAAGTATTATCTTAATGAAGTGAAAGATTTAAGTTAATGAAAGTGGAACATATAGAAGGAACGAATGAAAAGCCTTGTAAGCAAATGAAAGGAGGTTCACAACTCATTGAGAGTTGTTAGCTCAACTGTGTGTGTCTACAGCGTGCGATTTTGGCTAACTCATAAGGGTTCATACACACAGTAAGAGTTCAGTCTTGGTGAATGCTTCAATACATGCGATTTCTTAATTACTGTGTGTTATACAACGTGCGATCTTGGCAAACCCATAAGAGTTTACACACACAGGGGGAGTCTGTCCTAGTGACCATTCCATACGTGTGATATGGGGTCCTTGTTGCTTAACCCTAGATGAATTGCTAGGTGCTCTAGAGGGTGGTTAAGTACATGACAAGACCTAGATAGAAGTGAAAGACAATAAATGTACGAAATTTGCGATAAGTACGAAAAGTGCGAAACGTGAGAAATGTACGAAACGAACGATGATGAAGATAATAATGATTACCTTGATGTATGTACGATGTATGATCACATGCGATAGTAATGAAAATGTTTTAACGAATGGAAGGTAATCCAATGTTTTTATAAAACTAGAACTCACTCAGCAACACTGACTCTTTATGCATTTTCTAGTTGGCAGGTGAGCATTGTTAAGGATGGCGCGGGGCAGCTACTTGGCATTTTTGGATGGCATTCTTTTGTATAACGTTTTTGCATTGTTATACGAACGAACTATATATTTTGTAATTAACAATGTATTATTTTGCAAAAGTTTTTATTTAAAGGAAATGAAATGTTTGTTTAAGGTGTTTCGGTTGCATGATTTTAGTAAAGTTAATGTAATTATATGTTTTATGTGCGATGATTGACTAGCTGTGAGCGTCCCGAGAACGGGGCCTTACAACAAAGTCCTTTGAAGTCAAGAAGTAAAGACAGATTATCTTCCAAAGACTTTTGAAGACATGATTTTATCTAATGCACTTTTTCCATATAGTTGGACCACTTTCCGCTGCAACTCTATTGACTAACCAACTTTCACAAGTTGGTGAAAGGTCCATGCTTTTAGTAGTTGTACATTAAGGTCTAAATTCTTTTACATTTTACTTTATATACTTTTATCCTCTTTGTAATATATTAGGATATGAGCTATGGCATGTCATAGTCACTAGTCAAAAGACAATATGCCTTTTGACTCTATATTGATTTTGTTGTTTTCTAGATCATGTATCCAGCTGACCTTTAAAGCAAGGTTAGTTATAAGATGCAGTATAAGTATCTCAGTACTTTGTAACATATCTTATGCATGTACACTTGTAATGTACTTGAGAGCAATATACAACATCCTTGAAAACAAATTACTTGTGTTGTTTTGTTCTTTTCCTGTCTTATTTTTTACTTGTGTTCTAAGTGTTAAACTAGTGGTACGAGTTCCCTATTTGATATGTTAAGTGTTCTAAACTCACTTTTCTCATTGTGTGCTGTGTTAACACCCTTAAACGGTCCTGTAGAATATTAACCAAGTACAATGATGATAGTACCAGAGTTGTGTCGGTCGCTTTGGCGTGACTATCGTTTGTGATTAGCAGGAATGAATGTGATGATTACTATATTTCAAGTCATTTTAGTTTTCCCATCGCACACGCAACGCGCGTGATAGAGAAAAACTAGTTAACAATTATTATCAAAATAACCAAAAAACCCTTTTAGTTAACTTAACTATTGGCGGTGTTAGTGTATTGAAGTTATTTTGAGACGGATTGCAAATCACAAAAAGTAAAATCAAGATTTTTAACATTTGGATGTAAATTATTATTTGATCCGTACCACATAGATCATGTGAAGTTTACTCGAAAATATATATAGATTTTACCGAGAGAAATAGCTTTATGCGTTTAGTATACCTTAACCAAAAAATTGGTTCAATAACTTTTGAGTCCCATAATTACTTTCTCAACTTTCAAAATTTTTAATTAGTAAATCTGTATATGCATGTGTTGTTTCAAAAATCCCATAATTACTTTCTCAACAAACTTTCAAAAATTTAATATAATAATATTGATGAAATATAAATGATATTTCAAGATATGATATGACTGGAATTAATATGAATAAGTATTATAAGTAATAAAACAATTACAACAACTTTAAAATTTTTTTTAATTAAAAAAACATTTTGTTCTAAAACAAACCACATAAAATATCATTTTTTAAAATTTCTTTATCATAACTCTTAATTTGATTACTTTTGGTTTTCAAATAATTTACTTTTTAAAACACAAATTTTTATAATATATCATATTTTTTAAAAAGTTTGATGTTTTAGAAAAAAATATTACTTATTTAGAAATAACATTGATAAAAAAGATCTTTTTTTTAATTTATACAAAACTATTTTAATATGAAAACATTAAATAATATTATTAATAATTAAGGTAATTATTTAATAGAATAGAGAGTCGAAAAAGTTTTGGTGAGAAAAATTATAATGCTTTTATGTATCATCTCAAGTTACTATTTTATCAAAATAAAAATTAATTAAGATATTAATGAAACCATACGATGAAGAATATTTCTTGATTAAGATTAAAATATAAATGAAACCTACAACGTACTGTGTACTTTCTTTTAAATATTAAAATATATTGTTTGTAGATGAAACTCAAAAGTCAAAGTACTTAAGACTTTTGACTATGAATTTTGGTTTATATGAGAAATAATGAATAGTATGTGCAAGTCGTGTTCTAGAAGTTTTTATAGTTATTTTCATACATTATTATCAAAATTTTAAACGGAAATTTTCATTAACATAACAGATGAGTACTTTAAAACATTCTTAATAAGATACTAAGGAAAACATTGTATAATACATAAAGTAAATAATGTCTTAAAATTATAACAAAAACGTTAAAATGAGATGCTAGTCTCTATTGTCGTGTAAGTTCCAACATTCCATCTAAAACCCTCGCTTAACCAACCTTTGAATATGTGTTTCAATTTATTTATTTTAATATCTTTTGAGTTTTTAGTCAACGGAATACTTTTAATTGTCATTTGATTCATAAATGATCAACACTATCGGTTGATATACGTTTATACCTTGGAAGGTATTTTAAGTCTCACATTGAAACCATCAACACATCAATGCATTATATAATTTTTCTTACTCGGGAAAGTATTTCAATACTTGAGACTAATTCAAATATTCTAAAAACTTTATAGTATATTGGAAGCTTGTTAATCATAAAATTCTTGTTCAAATATAGGATATGTCCAAGCCACATATTTAACTAAAAGGTGTCCTAACATCTTTTAGTTTTAGTGTCCAGCTTATAAGATTTTCTTTTCTAAACATGGAAACCTTGTCTTATTCATAATTAACTTAACTACTTGAGAAAATTTTTGAAAATAAACATCATCATAAGCTGGTAAAACATGTTACCACACCCATACCAGGTATCTATGTATACACTAGAGTCACATTCAATTCAAATATACTCAGATATGTTTGTAATGAGTTATAATATTTATTAAATCAAGATCAAATAGTCATCAGGACTAAAACTAGTTATACTAAGTGTGTGTTCATTGAAGGTCACATAGGCTGACTCTTCAACTACTCTAGTTTTGTGGTTGTACACTCTATAAGCCTTGTCTTGGGAAGAGTATCCAATGAGTGTCCATCATCTAATTTATCAGTAAACTTAGCAATTTGATCTTTGGTATTTGATATGATCCAAATTATACATATAAAACACATCAATTGCAAATCAATATTCTATAAACTCTTACTGAAAATGAATATTTGATACTTAAATCGTTCATATTGTATTTTCAAGCTTGGAAAAGACCATGATGAACAAAAGAAGCTTAAATAAGAAAAAAAATTAAGAAAAACAAATTTTGGAATTCAAGCACGGGGTCATGCTTCATGAGGCATGCCCCCATGCCCAGCCTGAACACACCCCCATGCTTAAATCAACACACCCTCATTTAAAGGACCAATTGCTGAGTGAGTTCTAGTTTTATAATAAAAAATACTCTATCTTTTGTTTGAACCCGTTCTTTAGTTTTATTCAATCATAACAGGTTTTAAAATGTGATCACACATCGTACGTACACATAGATAATATTTATTATCTTCATCACCGTTCGTTCCGTACAGTTATTATCTTTCGTTTTTATCTAGGTCCTATCATGTGCTTAACCCCCCTCTAGAGCACCAAGCAATTCATCTAGGGTTAAGCGACAAGGACCCCATACCAGCGAAGATGCCAGCGAAATTAACAGCGAAATTATGCAGAAATTAACTCCTTGAGTGTTAACTTATCTGCAGGCTGTGCAGTGCAACCCTTGCTTTGTAAGCTTGATTGAGAAGCTATACTTCGAGTCTAGGTGAGTTCTAGATCCCTATTTTAAAGGTTTTAAACTAGTTTGGGGCTGGAAATGCATACTAAATATACGTTTTGAACGAATAAGATTTTAAGCAGTTTTAACGGGAATATCGAATTTTTCATAAGATTTTAAGCGGTTTTAAGCGCGACCCCAGCCAGGGGCATTGCCCCTTGGACCCCACTAAGGGCTGCTGCCCCTAGGACTCCGCTCCGCTGTCAAGGGCTGTCGCTCCCGAACCCCCGCTGTCCAGCGATGGGTCATTTATTTTATGATGATTTATGTTTGATACGCATATGTTTATGTATGTGAATGTGCGATGCATGATGTTTAAGATGGTGTATGATTAATGCTATGTATGATGATGCTGATGTATATTGATTATGTATTCTATGTATATTATGTATGTTATTTTCTTATGTTCCTTATTAAGTATGATGACGTGGCTTTCGTGGTGTGGTTGTGTTAATGAACGTAAAGTATTATCATAACGAAGTGAAAGATTTAAGTTAATGAAAGTGGAACATAATGAAGGAACGAATGAAAACCTTGTAAGCAAATGAAGGAGGTTCACAACTTATTGAGAGTTGTTAGCTCAACTGCGTGTGTCTAGAGGGGGGTTAAGTACATGACATGACTTAGATAGAAGTGAAAGATAATAATGTACGAAATGTGCGATAAGTACGAAAAGTGCGAAACGTGCGAAATGTACAAAACCGATGATGAAGATAATAATGATTACCTGATGTATGTACGATGTATGATCACGTGCGATAGTAATGAAATGTTTTAACGAATGGAGGTAATGCAATGTTTTTATAAAACTAGAACTCACTCAGCAACGCTGACTTTTTATGCATTTTCCAGTTGGCAGGTGAGCATTGCTGAGGATGGCGCGGGGCAGCTACTTGATATTTTTGGATGGCATTCTTTTGGATAACGTTTTTGCATTGTATACGAATGAACTATATTTTGTAATGAACAATGTATTATTTTGCAAAAGTGTTTATTTAAAGGAAATGAAATGTTGTTTAAGGTGTTTCGGCTGCATGATTTTAGTAAAGTTAATGTAGTTATATGTTTTATGTGTAATGATTCACCAGCTTTGAGCGTCCCAGGAATGGGGCTTACAAGTTGGTATCAGAGCCAAAGTTTAAGTGAAATGGGTAATTTTCAAAAGAAACCTAAACTTAAACCAAAAATGGACGAAAAGGGAAGGGACGCCAGTTCGAGTAGTTGTGTGCCATCAATATTTTCTTAATGTTAACCGTATTATTTGCGCGTGTTATGTGGCTTATGTTCCTTTAGTAGATTTAGATGCTGATGTAGTCAGAATAGGAAATGCTTGGGGTATGAATAAAGTAAGTGGTTAATCACAACTGGCCACTGTAATTAGGGACTTACTATATTTGACATAAACTGAGCTATTACCTTGAATGATCGTGTTGGTGTTTGAATCTTATAGCGTGCTTAGAGGATGGCTGGTGGTAGATCTTCTAAGGCTTCACATGGTGGAGGTCGTGGTGGACATGGTGCTGGACCACGGGTCACAAGAGGAAGACCTAGAGTCGAAAAGATGGTCCATGAAGAACCCGAGACTCCTCGTCCAGAGGGAGGGGATGAGAGTGCTAACTTGAGGGCCTCAGTGAAGGAGGCGGTTGTGGAGGAAATGCATCAGGTCATGCAGACGATCCTACCGTCTGTGGTGACCGAAGTGTTAAAGGCTGTTAGAGATGGGGAGAGAAAGGAAAGGAGTAGGCCTACGGGCGAAAGAAGATGACTCGAGAATGAGACGATCCTCTCCGATGATAAGGAGGAAGAAGAATAGCCTGTGCAGGAGGCGGCACGAGGCTGTAACTATGGAGCATTTATGAGATGCAAGCCCCCAACTTTCGATGGAAATGGCATTGTTGCTGCTGCTCACAGGTGGGTGAGAGAGATGGAGGCCGTTCTTGATATCAGT
This sequence comes from Flaveria trinervia, assembly GCA_025506515.1. Lineage (NCBI taxonomy): Eukaryota > Viridiplantae > Streptophyta > Magnoliopsida > Asterales > Asteraceae > Flaveria > Flaveria trinervia. Next base: position 61,716,326 of record CM046453.1, read on the forward strand.
GAGTTTCGGGAGGATCAGAAGGTGAAGTTCGCCATCCACTCGTTTGTGGACTCGGCTCTGTGTTGGTGGGACAATATTGTCCAAGCTGAGGGTAGCAGGGCAATCGGGAGGATGAGGTGGGAAGAGCTAAAGAAGTTGGTGATTGAGGAGTTCTGTCCTCATAGGGAGATGGATACGGTTGAGAGAGAGTTCTTATAGCTGGAGGCAGGAACAATGACGCATTAGCAGTACACCACCAAATTCAATGAAATGGCACGGCTGGTGCCAGATCAGGTGACACCTCTATCGAGAAAGATCAAGAGGTATATTCAGGGCTTGCTAGTGGATATTCGCAGGCATGATCGCCGCCTGGCCAAGCACTTTTAGGTCAGCGGTTGACCTGGCTGGGAGGTTGTATGATGACGGGAGGTGGTGGTGGCTGAGGTGAACAAGAAGGGGGTCGCGACCGGAACTTGAATGGAAGAGGTTTGGTCGGGTGGTGCCCCGATGACAACAGAGTGCACTGGTGGATGACCGCGTGTGGTCACATCAGGTGCAGGGTCGAAGAAATGTGTAAATGCGGGAAGAAGCATTCGGGAGAATGCAATGGGAGTCAAATATGTGCTTCAAATGTGTGGAAGCTTGGTCATATGGCTAGAGATTGTGGAGTTGTAGGTGTTATACCTGTGGAGAGAATGGCCATCTAAGCCAGGATTGCAAAAAGCCGAGGGCGGAGAGTTCTGGGGCAGGAGGAAGACCGGAACTGAAGGGCAGAAGCAAGCGCCCGAGCTTTCATGATGACTCGGGAGGAGGCTAGGACGGACCCGATGTGATTCAATGTCGGTGTTTAGTAAACCAACTCTTGCATCTATGTTATTTGATCTGGTGCGAGTAGGAGTTTCATTTCTGCTGCCTTTTGTGCTAAGAAGCTGCCCATTAGAGTGAATATTGATGAGCTCTTTGATGTAGAAACTGCCATAGGTAAGTCTACCAAGATTCCTGAGATGATAGAAGGTTTTGATATAGAACTAGACGGTCATAAGTTTTCTTTTAGACCATTCGTGATTGTTGATACATGTATGTCCCTAGATCATGATATGAAATGTAATAGATCTTGTTTGTCTGATTCTGATATGTAATTTGATATGATGATATTGGTTGTTTGTGATTTGTAATGACTAATATTTCATTAATGAGTTGATATTAAATTGGTTAGTTAGGTTTGTGGTTGTTAGAATTGTTACACATAATATTTATTAATTAATACATTCAAACATAACTTAATGAAGTTCTCATGCGAATGGCCCATGCGAATGAACCATAAGCATGAATAACTTCATACGAATGACTCAATCGCACGACTGAACCAGGAGACTGGATCAGTCGTATGATTGTAACATAAGATTGGCTCAGTCGCACGACTGAACACTCAGTCGTGCGGATGAATCAACCGCATGGTTCAATCACACGACTGAACCATGCTAATGGTTCAGTTGCACGATTGAATAATACCAACCTATAATACAACCCAATTCGTGAAAAATAAGAGTTTTTTGATTAATTACGATTCAAACGTACCCTAGCCGTCCAGAAGCCTCCCAATTTGTTCTCCAAGTTCATAGAACACTTTAGATCGATTTCCAATCGATTTCTAACGTTAGTTTCAATTCTTGATTGATTCTTCGTGTGTTCTCACTGATTGGATCGCCAATCAAATAGGATTCCGCACTATTTGATCTGGTTTACACGCTAATCTCTAGGTATTTCATTCAAATACCAGGTCCTAACAAGTGGTATCAGAGCTCGAGGCTCTTGATTACGTGTGATTCAATCAATATTGATAAAAAGCTTGTGTTTTTGCACTAAAAGCAATCTTTAGTGTCAAAAGTGATCTTGGACGTTCCCTGCTCATCGAAGTTTGGTTTCTACGGACTTAGGCAATTAGACCTTGCGAAAGTTCGAATTTTTACGGCTAAACACCTTTAACCTAGAATTTTTGCAAAACAGCAGCTTCAGTCGCACGAGTGAGCCATTCGCACGATTGGACCTCATTCGCATTGCTCAGACGCACGATTGGACATAGTCGCATCTCCATTCGTACGATTGAACCTTTCGGGCATACTGTTCATACGCATCAGATTCATTCGCACGACTGAGCAAATCACTTAGTTCAGCCGCACGATTGAACCAGTCGTAGAGTTCATACGCACGACTAGACCATTCGCACCTTTTAGTCGCCCCAGTGACAATTTGTTTTATTAGACTTAAAGTTATTAGACTTAAAGTTATTCGCAATGGAAGATCAAATGTCAGCCTTTACTGCTGGAAAGGACTCTAGGATACAGAACCTGCTGTTGCTTGAGAGTGAGGTGGGTAATCATAATAAACCACCAAAGCTCTTGACGTTAGATGAGTTTCCTCACTGGAAACACGTTTTGAGATCTACCTCAACAGAGTGGATCCGAATCTGTGGGAAGCCATCGAGATTGGATATAGTACACCGGTGGGAGCTGATGGAGTTAAGCTAACATTAGGAGGAATGACGGACATGCAGAAAGTCAAATACAATGCAGAAAAAAGAGTTTATGCATTGATAACACAATCTATTCCTAAAGACATATTCCACCAGTACTCAGAAAATAAGCAATCCGAGAAACTTTGGGATGAGCTAGAAAAGAGGTACGACGGGAATGCTTCGTTGAAGGCGAACAAGGCTAAGGAGTTAAAGAAGGAATTCGATAACTTCTCATCGATGGGAAATGAGAGTTTGGACGATGTTATAGATAGATTCTACCATCTGATGAGTGAACTGCATACACATGGGGTGGCTACTACCATGGAAGAGAAAGTTACTAATTTTGCAGACGGATTGCCTGAAAAGTGGGCTTCATTCGTGTCTAATCTTAGACAGAATGGAATGCTGGCAAAACTGAATATTAATGACTTCATTCTTAAGTTGCGAGAAGAGTCACTTAGGATGAAGTACAGAGCTCAGAAGTCTTCATACAATCAAAATCCAGCCTTATACAATGCCACGCCTCAAGCTAAGACATCTGGAGCACCTCTCCAGACTGCATTTGTGTCTAGCTTATCGGGTCCTTCACATGCATCTCCTTCAGGATCAGACACATCGGGACTTTCTGTTCCCACTATATTGGATCCGAAGCAAGTTCTACTAAACTGAAGACCGAGAATCTCGGAAATGTGACAGTGGAAGTAGCTCGAGAACACATGGATCTTTTGGCTGCAATGGTCCATTCTTATGATGAACTTGTTGCTGGGAAGATAGGAAACTGCCATTTGCAGACGAGGACTACGAGCAGGTGGACGAAATGGAGCTTGAGAGGATGGATATAATGTGGGCTTTAGCTAGTGCTGTCCGGAGGGCAAAGAAGTTTGTAAAACAAACCGGACATAACTTGGTAGCTACTAAGGATACCACATGGCTTTGACAAGAGCAAAGTGACCTGCTTCAACTATGGAGAGAAGGGACACTTCAAAAGAGAATGTGTCAAGCCTAAGAAGACGGGTAACGGGAACCCATTCTCGTCCTTCACTCGTCAAGACAAGCAAGCTACCAGTTCTACTTCATCAAGCAAGGATCCAAAAGCCTTGACTGCTCATGATGATGAAGGACAGGATTGGAGCTTTAGGTTTGTCTCACCAGGGGAATCAAACATTGCAAGTGTAGAAGATATTGACAGTGATTCCGCTAGTGAAGGAGATCTAGCAGTTGAGATAGCGATGTCACATAGTGAAGAAGCAACTGCAACCGAGGTCAGTTACCAGCCTAAAGAGGAGACTACCACGTCAGAGAAGAAAAAGACAGAATCACCAGAACCAGAGACATCTGATGCTGCGTTGATGGCTAACTCTACTGAATCAACTCAGGTAAGTACTACTGACCAAATGTTTGATAATCATGCTTGTTCTGATTGTGATACTTTTAGGAATAGCATAGATGAAAATTTTGCTAGGTTATTAGATCATAATGATAACTTAGTAAAAGATTTGCAACTGTGCACTGAGGCTAATAGGATATTAAAACAAAATGAGCATAGTTATAAAGAAAAGATAGACCTTTTGACTAAACAGCTTAGGGAAACCGAAGTAGTTGCCTTTAATCCAAGCTAATGACATTAGGTATTATCTAAACTCCCTAGAAGACACTAAGAAGCAAAAGGCAGTTCTAGAAGTAGAAGTAAATTCATTAAAACAAACTGCACAGTTGGACTAGTTCTTCACACATAGTCCAACACTTAGTGAGAGAAAGGAACAACGGGGAGGGATTGGGTTATAAAGTGGTTCCACCACCACCTGAGACTTTGATGAACACTAAGACTAGACCAATAAATAGTAATCCCATCAAGGATCATGTGGTGTCTACTCCTCTTGTTAGTGATCCAGATTCCTTATGTTCATCTATTGACTCTGGAAACAAACAAAAGAGACCACTTCAAAGGCAAAGGATAAATTCTTGTGTGTTAATCTGGAAAAGGAATTTGAAAAGGTTAACTTAAAGTCAGGATCAAACAGAGTCAAATCAGAACCTAAAAGGACTTCTAAGGTAAATCTTTCACATACTTCAAGTCAAAAACCTATTAACCAAAAAGAAAAGGTTAAACAGGTGAAAAGAGTTAACGTTGTTAAACCAGAGAAAACAACCAAAGAACCAGAGTCAAAACCTAGGGTGAGTAATGTTACTGGAGTGTCACACACTTCTCCACAAAGAAAGTTTAATCATAAAGTTGATAGCAGGTCGTGCTACAACTGTGGTGAATATGGACACATTGCTTCCTATTGTCACTTCTATCAGACACCTAGGAAGAAGATTGAACTTCAGGTTTCAAAGCCTAGGTCTTCCAAGAGGATGTCTCTGACTCCACCTAGAAGAACTAGTGAACCTAAAATTCAACCTGTAAGTCAGTCGACTGTTTATCACAAACAGGCATTGCACAAATCTGGATTATGGAAGGAGAAGACATCCTCAGTGTCTGATAATAATGACAAGAAGGAACCTGAGCTACCCTCATCCTCTAAGGGTCAATGGGTAGAATTTATGATGTGTGATGCCTCTGGGAAACCCAAGCCAGTAAAGGCTTGGGTTCCTAACCCAAACTAATCCTTTACTTTGTGTGTGCAGGGTGTTCGATACAGTGCTGAAACTAACACGTGGATAGTAGACAGCGGAGCATCCAGGCACATGACAGGAAACAGGGCTCTGTTATCAAACGTCAAGCAAATAAAAGGAGGGCATGTTTCGTTTGCTGGAAACAAGGGAGGCTATATCACAGCACAGGGAGAAGTGGGGAATCAGAAAGTTAAGTTTGATAAAGTGAACTACGTTCAACAACTACAAAATAACTTACTCTCGGTTTCCCAAATATGTGATAAGGGATTTAAAGTCATCTTCGACAACAAGAAGTGTTACGTACTAAAGAAAGACTACGTGATCCCAGAGGACCAAGTTTTGATGACTGCTTCAAGATATAAAGATCTTTATGTCTTGGATCTGTCAACAGCTTCTACAATGGATCATGAGGTTCAGTGTTTTCTATCTAAAGCTACTGAAAAGGATTCCATCTCCTGGCATAGGAGAGGGGCACATTAGTCAAAGGAAGATGAATCACTTGATTCAGAAGGATCTGGTGAGAGGAGTTAATGTCAAGAACTTCCAGCTTCCTGACTTTTGTGTAGCTTGCAAAAAAGGCAACAGACAAAGAAGTCTCATTCAATAGAACTTTCTTTTGAACTTCTTCACATGGATCTGTTTGGTCCAGTCAGTACAAAGAGCATTGCAGGCGACTTGTACTGTTTTGTGGTCACTGATGACTACTCAAGGTTCACTTGGGTAATGTTTCTGAAATCCAAATCAGAAACATTTGAATCATTCAAGGAGTTGGTAACCACACTGGAATCTCTCTACAAGCTGAAAGTTAGACAAGTACGCTCAGACAACGGAACGGAATTCAAGAACCAGTGGATGGAGGCATACTGCAAGGAAAAGGGAATTGTGCATCAATTCACTTCTGCCTACACACCTCAGATGAATGGCGTTGCTGAGAGAAAGAACAGAAGCTTGATAGAGACAGCACGGACTATGCTGGCAGACTCGAAACTGCCTATCCAATTCTGGAATGAGGCAGTGGCGAATGCATGTTATACACTGAATCGAGTCCTGATAGTCAAGCGCCACGGAAAGACATGTTACGAGCTCCTACAAAGACGCAAACCGAACTTGGAGTATCTCGAACCATTTGGCGCGCCGTGCACACTTCTGAAGAAGACACAAGAGGGTAAATTCAGCGAGAAGGCAGATGAAGGCATCTTTCTAGGATACAACATACCGAACAAGCGAGTTTACAACAACTCAACGGGTCTAGTAGAAGTGTGGTGTAATGTTGACGTTCAGCGATATACCACACCACCTACTGGCAAAGGACCCGCTTACTTTTTCGACTATGATGGATTCTTCAAGTCCTTCAACATCTCTCTCTCTCCCTCGGATGATGAATTAGCTACACGAATGATGTATGATATCTTGAATACACCAACATCTAGCTCACAGGGAGAATCATCTACTCAGTCAGGGGGAGTAGTCGACGACAGTGACTCCTCCTCTAAAGATGACGCTGAAGAAGATAACCAGAACAGTCAGGAAGAACAGGTTGCACCTTCGACTTCAGAGCCTCAAACTCCAACTACCTCAGATGCAGAACCAAATGTTCATAATCTTGGCTCTGAGGTAGCTGTTCCTACCACTCCAGGATCACGACTAAACGTCTATCATCCCCTAAACAATGTCATTGGGGATGTCAGATCGGGAGTGCAAACCCGAAATCAGCTATACTCAGTTGATTACGCCTCAGTTATGGAAAAGGGATATATTCATGATGGTGCTTATCGGTGTTTTGTCTCACAGTTTGAGCCAAAATACGTCAGTGATGCACTAAATGATGAGGCGTGGGTGAGTGCCATGCAAGAAGAACTTCTTCAGTTCAAGAAGTTAGGTGTATGGACTCTGGTTGATAGACCTAAAGGTGCTAAAGTAATTGGCACCAAATGGGTCTTGAAATGCAAGAAGGATGACCAAGGGGTCATTATCAGGAACAAAGCTCGATTGGTAGTACAAGGTTTTCGCCAAGTCGAGGGAATTGACTACAATGAGGTGTTTGCACCTGTGGCAAGGATGGAAGCCATTCGTATCTTCCTTGCCTATGCATCGTACATGAAGATTAAAGTCTATCATTAGATGTGAAGAGTGCATTCCTTCATGGGGAAATCAGAGAAACAGTCTATGTCAGTCAACCCGAGGGATTTGAAGATCCTTATCATCGGGATAGAGTCTACAAGCTCGACAAGGCATTATACGGGCTTCATCAAGCTCCAAGAGCTTGGTATGAGAAACTCTCGACTCATCTTGTGAAACACGGCTTTCGCAGGGGAGTCATTGACTGCACGCTGTTCATTAAAGAAAAAGATGGCGACCTACTGCTCGTACAGATCTATGTTGATGACATAATTTTTGGTTCAAAGAACGAAGAGTTATGCAAGAGTTTGAAGCAGTTATGAAGAAAGAGTTTGAGATGAGTGCTATGGGGGAGATGAAGTTCTTTCTCGGGCTACAGGTGGATCAAACCACCAATAATATCTTTCTACATCAGACCAAGTACGTAGGAGACATTCTCAATCGCTTTGACATGAGAATGCATCTGCTGCTGGTACTCCACTTGCTACGAATCACGACATAGCACCTGATGACAATGGAGATCTTGTAGATGCCACGATGTACCGAGGAATGATTGGATCCCTCATGTATCTCACTGCCTCAAGACCTGATATCATGTATGCTACATGTTTGTTCTAGATATCAGGCTAAACCTAAGGTCAATCATCTGATCGGGGTCAAAAGGATTTTTCGCTATCTAAAGGGTACACCCACACTTGGGTTGTGGTATCCTCATGATGATGATTTTGAGCTCACGCGTATAGTGACTCGGATTACGGAGGCTGCAAGATGAACTACAAGTCTACATCCGCAGGGTGTCAATTCTTTGGGAGAAGACTAGTGACTTGGCAGTGTAAGAAACAGACATCGTTTGCATTGTCCACCTGTGAAGCCGAATATGTTGCTGCTGCAAGTTGCTGTTCACAAATCATCTGGATTCAACAGCAAATGCGGGATTACGGTTTAAAGTTCTCCTCTACCTATTTGTGTTGATAACTCTGCTGCAATTGCAGTAACTAAAAATCCGGTCCAACATCCTAAGACCAAACATATCGGTATTAAATATCATTTCATCAGAGACTGTTTTGAAAAGAACTTAATTGATGTGGTAAAAATTAATACTGATTTTCAACGCGCTGACCTCTACACTAAAGCCTTTGATAAACCACGTTTTCAATATTTGCTAGAGGTCAACGGCGTTAAAAAGAAAAGTGATGTTATTCCTGATGATGATCATGTGTAGTCGATGTAGGTTAGTTAATTTTTTTCTTTTATTTTATTTTATTATTTATTTTAGTATGTTTAATTTAAACTCATGTTATTTGCTGATTATTAAAATCCTAAAATAATTAAACCAGTTATGATTTTAGCATTTTAGGGGGAGAATAAGTCAGCAAGTTAACATTAAAAAAATTTCAGTATCTGTGATACCGATTCAAACCCTTTGGAATATGATAGTACACAGGAACAAATCAAGAGGGACCTTGAAATTTTAATTTAGAAAAGTGCAAAATTCAAAGTATAAGTCTGTGTTGTCTAAGCAATATAAAAGGAAGATGATAGAAAAACTGGTAACTCTTAAGGTAACACAATGAGAGTAGACCTAGAGGTTGCTAGACCACAATTGATATGTCGGTAGATTCAACACAATAGATGATTAGACCTGACTGGTGATCTCAAGATCAAACTAAGTGGTTCAACTGACTGTGGGCTCCCATCTTATCACTGGTTAACACAATCAACTATATTCCAATAAGGGGTAATGAGCATGTAAATGCCACAAATGTGTGCGGATGACCATAAATAGAGCAAAGCACGAAAAAATGAAATAAAAATGCTATCAAGCTAATGACTTATGTTATTGGTGCATTGGTGCAACATAAAAATTAAGCTGCTCTAACAAGGAGATAGGTTGTGTGCCTCTTGCTGTGCGATGGCACTGACCTGAGACTGGCTTCTCTTGAAAGCTCTAAGAATAGTCTCTCCTTGTAATAATACCCGTAGACCGCTCAAAAGCTCCTGAGGAATGTTGCTTACCATATAAGTGTGGGATCCACAAATGTTAGTTGAAATAATTAAACCTAAAACAATCACCAGTTTGGGTCAAAAGTCTGTGTATGGATTTAAGTGGACAACATATTGACAATCATTGTGACTGCAATTCTTGAAAGCTTGATTCAATGTGGTAAACTAAGAGCTTCAGTATGATTTCCTAAAGTTGCAAATGACTCTGGATGAACACCAAGAATTGAGCATCAAAAGATTTTGATAACAAGTCCAAACTGATTTGAACGGCCTGTATGATTCCAAAATGGAATTGGTCCAGGTATGGTCAATCTAAGTTGAAGCGGTCCATTCCGGAACCAAATCCAGTAGATTTCCATCTCAGGACTTATCTCTCACAAAAAGCAAAAACAAATTTTTAGTCTTAGTTTAATTTTCAATTTACTCTCAGTTGTTTTAGTTTGGTTTTGTCGGATTACATCAGGAAAATCAGTAAGGGATCAACTCACTAACAGGGTCATGTTTGAGATGACCACATATGTATTAAAAGTTAAATCAGTCACGTCTGAGGTGATAAAAGGTTTTCAAGTCAAAACGATCATGTCTAAGATGATCAATGCTCATAACGTAAATTTCTAAATTAAAGGGATTTTAAAAGTTAAATATTCAAATTGGCAGAAAAGTTAATAAATATGACCTATTCGCACGAATGGACCATCCGTATGGACCAATCATACGAATGGAAGCTATTCGTATGAATGGACCATGAATATGGACTATTCAACCGAATAGCCCATACGACTGGCCCAGTCGGATGATTAAGGGAGAATGAGTGGTTCAGTCGCACGACTGAGATTCAGTCGGACGACTGAAGAAGGACGATTGAACCAATCGCACGACTGAGTCCCACTCGCACGACTGAAAGGTGCGTATGAGCTCAGTCGCACGATTGAATCTAGGGTTAATATAAATAGAAGGGGAGTCGGTCGCAGAGACTCACCACCTTCAAAAATCACCCTGAATCGCACGTATTAACCCAACTCTGCAAAAATTTCAATTGATCGCAAACCCCTGTTTCTTGATTACTGACCAATCTATCGACTCTACAGGTAATTTACTGTATACATGCACTCCCATACGTTAAATTTGATGAAAAACACGGTACATTCGGACTCGCAAAGTACCGAGACTTAAGTGACTAAATAACCTACCTAAATGACTCAAACAAACGAAAGTAACGATGTTAGGTGTTTTAGAATGAATTGCGAGTCAATGAACCAGATAACGATGTCTAAAACTCAAAAATGGTGAAAAAGTAATTTTGAATTGAACAGTCTGTTCTTCATGCGAATGGACAGCGTGATGAACTTCAGTCGCACGACTGAAGGGCTCAAACTGCTTAACGCATGACTGAACCATGCGTATGAAGTTCAGTCGCACGACTGGTGTAACCGCATGAGGGTATATACGTAGGAGCCCAGTCGCACACTCAGAGGTACGTATGGGTTCAATCGCACGACTGAATCCCATTCGTACGGTTCAATCGTACGACTGAACCCCTTTCGCACGGTTCAATCGCACGCCTGAACTCAGTCGCACAATCTCAATCGCATGACAGAAAGATTTTCTTCAAGCTTAAGGATTTCATGACTTTCTTAGTCAATGGTACTAATGTTTACTATCTTTGTGTAACAGATGGCGAGTAGATGGATTATGAGCACAAAGCACAATATATGTGCTCATCTGGACTTAACATCCAGAAACGCTGCTGATTTCTCTGGCATAATCACATTCCTACTGAGATCGAGGATTGCACATGCCATATCTACTCCCTGCACTCCGTATCGATCCATTCAACAAGCCTTCTGGGAAGGCGCTACAGTTGATAGATCATCTGAGCCTCACTGCATCAGAAGTACCATATTTGGAGAGGCTATTACCGTTTCAGAGGAGGATCTAAGGATTGTACTACAATGGGGGATGACGCTGACTGTCCAACTCGTTTACACCCCCTCACTGTCAGAGGATGCTTTCAGAGCCAATACTCTAGGGACATCAATTCTGGGGTACTCAACAGAGTAACCTCTGTCCCCAGTTTAAATATCTTGCACACGTGCTGCTCAAGTGCATGGCTTCAAAAAGGTGTTTTGATGAGCTGTCTGACCAGATGCAGAACGCATACGTTGCTTTGGTGCTGAACCATCCGTTCAGCTTCTCCAAGATGATCTTCACCTATCTGGTGGAGAACATCGAGGGGAAAGGGAAGGAAGCCTTCTGTATGTACCCGAGATTTATGCAAATGATCATAGATCAGAAGCTTCCCTCCCTGCCAAAGGAAAAGGAGGATGAGGTAGTCTTGGAGGTAATGGATGACACTACCCTGGGAAGGATGAAAGTGTACAGGGGAAGCAAGTGAAGCCTCCTGTCAGGAGGTTGTTTGGTCATCTTGCCCGAGATGACTACGTGGCGCCCGCAAAGCGAAAGTGGCGTCACGAGGATAGTGACTCTGATGTGGAACAAATAGCTCTACCTACTCATGACTCAGATGATGACAGTGGGGATGCTGAGACGATATGCCTAGTCCACTCAGAGGCACTGTGTCTGATTCTGTACCTCCAGTGTCCGTCACAGCTGGAGAAGTAACTGAGTCAGCGGGATTTCATCAGGATTTTGTTCTTGGCGCGGAGGAGGGGATGAATCGGATGAGGAGCCACTTACACGAACTGTGGGAAGGAAAGTTGTTCCCACAGAACATGGGTTAAGGGTGGTTGGTGAACACCCGAGAGACTCCGGAGATACAGATACTGACCCAAGCTATGCTCTGGGGTCCACAGGCAGGGTTGTAGGGGGAGCTTCCACCTTAACTGGAACAAGGAGGAAGAGAATGGCTAAACCCCATGGCTAGAAGAAGAAGAAGCGTAGGGTGACCTTCCTCGCCACCACATCTACCACATCCACCACATCCACCCCAGCCACCACATCCACTACAGCCACCACATCCACCACATCCACCACATCCACCACATCCACCACATCCACCACATCCACCACATCTACCACAACCCCCACCATACCTCCCACCACAACACAGTTTCCCTCCACCACCATATCCTTTACTCCCACATCACTTCCACCATTATACAGACCTATCTTCACTACAGTCACCTCCACCACCACGTCACACCAATCAATACCCTCAGCCCATCCCTCACACACTTATAGATCTCCTCTACCTCCAATCAGGGTAGAGGAACAGTTGTCAGCACTTAACAGAATGGTGATGCGCTTACTGGCGGCTGATGAGGAAAAGGCAGCTCAGATCCGCCAGCTTACTGACCTGACTGCTGCACAATCTCACCAAATTGCAGAGCAGGCTCGAGTAATTGAGGAGCAGGCCCAGCAGTTGGCTGCTCAGAGCACCAAGATGGACCAACTCCAAGCTCAAAGTGTCACATCAAGCAAGCAAATAGAGGAGCTGGAGAAGGCAAGGAAGATTATGCTGTTAAAACTGAAAGGATCTAAAGAGGAGCCATTGAAGATCAGGGAAGGAGACAGAGATGAAGATGATGAAGATAATGATAAGGATGATGAGAGTGATACTGAGGATGATGAAGAAGTAGAAGGAGGGGATGCACCTGCATCGGCCACTACTACAGGTCAAGAGAAAAGGACAAAGAACAGACAAGATCAATCAGCTTCTACCTCTGCTCCTCCAAGTGATGAAACCATGATACAAGATAAAAGTAAAGATTAGATGTTTATGTATTTATCTTCTTTTGTATTTGAATCATGTAATTGAACACAATGTATTTAATGTTTATATTACTTTAATGCCTTTCTGTTTGATTAATTACTAATGATTTATGTGTGGAATGTTTAAATCAAACAGATCAATATTACCAAAGAGATGAGTTTGATATTGCTCCCCTTCAGCAGGTTAAGTCTCAGCTAACAATGATTCTTGATCTGCAAGGGATTGTCAGGAGGTCAGTGAATTATACCCTGAAGAAGGGGAAATAATTCATGATCTATCAAATGAGCAACTCGCAGAGCTTTTCGAGCTAAATCCAGATGAGATAGTAAAAGATGCTCCGACATGCGATTCGACTAGTGACGAAGAGCTCAACGATGTTGATGATGTAGAGATCGAAGATGTCACTGCCGAGGAGTACCCTCAGTACGCTGACAATGAGGGCAATGTGGTCCCCAATCTGGGTGAATCCCTTGTCAGCGATACTATTGAGGTGTTGAACTATATGGAGCAAGAAACAGAGAAAGCAGAAGACACAGCCCAAGCCTCAAATGATGATGTCGACATTCGAAAGGCTGAGTGGGCTGCATGTTTTGAAGAAGTTAGAGCCCAACGTACTACACCAAAGAAGGATTCCTACACCAAACTCTATAGAGTCAAGAAACATCACAAGGTGTCAGGAAGGATCATAGCATGGGCGTATTTTGAGGATCTTAACGTATATGCAGTTAAGAGAGAACAGGGCATAGAGTACTTCAGATTCCCACATGATCTGAAGACTCTACCAGGTTTTGAGCTCAACCAGCTGGCCAAACTAAAGCTTTTGTATGCTGACCCAGGAAGATGTCAGGCTGTGTTCGAGGCTGCCCTAAAGAAGGAGTACCACACTAGATGGGTTAACTTCAGACCCCAACAGCCTACTAGGTATATCAGAAGGTCTGAGGTTGATGCCATTACTGGCAAGCCTAAGATAGTGTTGAAGTGGAATCCTCCGCGCACAATGTCAAGAATCCCACTCAGGGAAATGCCACAGAATTTCACTCCACATTTTAAGTGGTGGTACTATGATTGGAGAACAGCTGAAGCGGTCATAGTCTTAAGCAAAGAGGGACAAATGGATACTATCAGGGTATTCGACCCGATGTGGCTTACAAACTTGTCGGAAAGTGATGTCTATACGCTATACAAGTGGCCACTGTTCTATGATACGCAAGATATTGTACAAGCCCTCCAGTTCCAGAACGTTATACGACTCTGCTTCGTGTTTGAGATTCACACGGGAGTCACAAAAGAGGAGAAGTACAAGAAATACAAGGAGGTTATGCAGAAAACAAGAGTTTAGAGAGATCTAGGTCCAAGGGGGAGTTTGTTGATACATGTATGTCCCTAGATCATGATATGAAATGTAATAGATCTTGTTTGTCTGATTCTGATATGTAATTTGATATGATGATATTGGTTGTTTGTGATTTGTAATGACTAATATTTCATTAATGAGTTGATATTAATTGGTTAGTTAGGTTTGTGGTTGTTAGAATTTACACATAATGTTTATTAATTAATACATTCAAACTTAACTTAATGAAGTTCTCATGCGAATGGCCCATGCGAATGAACCATAAGCATGAATAACTTCATACGAATGACTCAGTCGCACGACTGAACCAGGAGACTGGATCAGTCGTATGATTAAGATTGGCTCAGTCGCACGACTGAACACTCAGTCGTGCGGATGAATCAACCGCATGGTTCAATCGCACGACTTGAACCATGCTAATGGTTCAGTCGCACGATTGAATAATACCAACCTATAATACAACCCAATTCGTGAAAATAAGAGTTTTTGATTAATTATGATTCCAGACGTACCCTAGCCGTCCAGTAGCCTCCCAGTTTGTTCTCCAAGTTCATAGAACACTTTAGATCGATTTCCATCGATTTCTAACGTTAGTTTCAATTCTTGATTGATTCTTCGTGTGTTCTCACTGATTGGATCGCCAATCAAATAGGATTCCGCACTATTTGATTGGTTTACACGCTAATCTCTAGGTATTTCGTTCAAATACCAGGTCGTAACAGTGATGACTTAGGTGGTTTCGATGTAGTCCTAGGAGGATTGGTTGGCGAACTACAAAGCGAACATTGTGTCTGCAAGAAATGATCGGATTGACATCGCCTGACGGGAATACAGTGACAGTTTATGGTGATCGAGTCACGACGACCCGAAAGTGATTTCGATGGCCGTGGTGGAAAGTGCATGAGGCAGGATGTAGTGCCTACTTGGCCTATGTAAAGGATGTGATGCACTAACACACAACTGTCTGATGTACCGGTTGTGTGTGACTTTCTGGATGTTGTTTCCAGAAGATTTACCAAGTGTGCCACCGGACCGTGAGATTGAGTTTCAGATTGACTGGATACCAGGTGCCAACCAGTAGCTAAGGCACCTTATCGGTGGCTCCAACTGAGATGAAAGAGTTGATGGAGCAATTGCAAGATCTGCTTCATAAGGGTTCATTAGACCGAGTATCTTTCCTTGGGGTGCTTCGTCTTATTCATGAAGAGAAATACGGTAGTATGAGATGTGTACTGACATGAGCTGAACAAGTTACGAAAAGAACCGATACCCTTACCGAGAATTGATGATTGTTTGATCAGCTCCCAGGTGCCAGTTGGTTCTCAAGGATAGATCTTTGATCAGGCTACCATCAGTTAAAGGTGAAAGAGCAGGATGTTCCTAAACAGCTTTTCATACGCGTTATGGACACTACGAGTTTCTTGTTATGTCATTTGGTTTGACCAACGGCCAGCTGTTTATGGTTTTAAGAATCGAGTGTGTCGGCCGATGTTAGATAAATCAGTGATTGTGTTTCGATGATATCTGATTTATTCAAAAAGCAATGAGGAGCATGCCGGTCACATTCGAGAAGTGTTGGAGACCTAAGGCGGGAGAAGTTATATGCAAAATTCGCAAGTGTGCAAGTTCTGGTTGCGTGAAGTTTAGTTCTTGGGTCATGTGGTGAATCCGAGGGGATTTGGTGGATCCAGCAAAGGGGAAGCGGTAATGCAATGGAAGTCACCAAGACGCCATCGGATTCGAGAGTTTGGCGGTAGTTTATTAGTTTGGTGGCTACAGACTCGAGGTCTCATTAGCCTTATCCACTGTATTCACTTAAGACCACGACCAACGTTACCAAGAACCAAGATGTAAAGTTATCACGGGGTCCTCAAGAAAAGGCGTTCGAGGAATTGAAGTCGAGGTTGACTCAAGCTCCTGTTCTGTCATTACCCGAGGGAAGTGAAGAACTGGTGGTTTATTCTTATGCTTCCTACTCGGGGTTGGGGTGTGTGTTAATGCAGAGGGGAAAAGTTATAGCCTATGCATCCCGACAGTTAAAGGTTCATGAGGTCAATTACCTTACTCTTGATTTGCAGCTAGCAGTTGTGGTCTTTGTGTTAAAGATTTGGAGGCACTACCTATACGGTACAAAGTGCACCATATTCACCGACCACAAAAGCTTGAAGTACTTCTTCGAGCAAAAGGACTTAAACATGAGGCAAATGAGATGGTTGGAGCTCATAAAGGATTGCGAGATCCATTACCATCCGGACAAAGCCAACGTGGTAGCAAACGCCCTTAGCCGAAAAGAGAGACCTGAGCGGCTTACCGGTTGATCATGACCTCTGATGTGATGAAGCAAGTCAAAGAGTTTCAAGATGAGGTATTGAAAGAAAATCATCTTAACTCTGAAAGAATGAGAGGTCTGGTTGCGGAATTGGGTGAAAACACACTTGGTGTTAGAACCCGATTTGGACGAATGTGGAATCCTAGTTTTGGGGATCTACGTATGAAGATCATGGATGAAGCTCACAAGACTTGATACTCTATTCATCTCGGTGCCACAAAGATGTATCAAGACATGAAGAAAGATTATTGGTGGCCGGGTATGAAACGCGATGTGGTGGAGTATGTGAGTAAATGCTTACTTGTCTACAGGTGAAGGCCGACCTTTGAATATACCGGAATGGAAATGGGAGCACATCACCATGGATTTCATTACAAAGCTGTTGCGCACCCCGAAAGGGTATGATGCATATGGTGATAGTTGATCGTTTGACGAAGAGTTCTCACTTCTTACCGATCCGCGAGACATATTCATCCGAGAGGTTGGCAGATCTTTTCATTAAGGAGATCGTAACTCGTCATGGTGTACCGGTGGCTATTGTGTCTGATCGTGACCACCTGGTTACATCCAAATTTTGGAAGAAATTCCATGATTCTATGGGAACGAGGTTACACTCAGCACGGCTTATCATTCCCAGACTGATGGTCAGTCAGAGAGGACCATTCAGACATTAGAGGACATGTTTCGGGCATGTGCTATCGATTCTGGAGGAAGTTGGGATGACCACCTACCGTTAGCTAAGTTCTCATATAACAACAGCTATCATGCCAGCATTGGTATGCCCCCTTATGAGATGCTATATGGTAGGAGATGCTGAACGCCCGTGTGTTGGGGCGACATTGGTCAGAAAGAGTTAGGGAGCGTCGAGGTAATCGAGGCTACGACTGAGAAGCTTGAAAAGATCAAGGCCATCATGAAGGCAGCCAAAGATAGACAGAAGTTGTATGTGATAAATGACGCAGACCGATTGAGTTCCAAGGGGTGACAGGGTTATGTTAATGGTCTCACCTTGGAAGGGCATCATTCGGTTTAGGAAGCGGGGCAAGTTGAGCCCAAGATACATAGGGCCTTTCCGAATCATTGCTCGAGTAGGAGAGGTGGCCTATAAGTTGGAGTTGCCCAGTGAGTTAAGTGGAATTCATCCGACATTCCATGTATCTCACGTAAGAAAATGCTTAGCCGAAGAGGACATGGTCGTACCACTGGAAGATATCGAGGTGGATGAAAGGCTCAATTACGTGGAGCAACCAGTTGCGATCATCGATCGCAAAGAGAAGAGGCTAAGGAATAAGGTGGTTCCCTTGGTGCGTGTACAGTGGAAGCACAGGAAGGGATCAGAGTCCACTTGGGAAGTTGAGGAGGAGATGAGGCAGCATTACCCTCAACTATTCAGTGACTAGCAGGTTTCAAGGACGAAACCTAAATAAGGGGGTGGACTTGTAACGCCCCGAATAATGTCTAAGCGAGCCAAATAATAATAATGGGCTTAGACGAGGTCATTAAATGGAAATAAGATGGATATGTGTTATAGACTGAGTTAACTCTTCGGGTTATGTGTTTGGCGAGTTTAAGGTCCCGAGAACGCCCGGTATATATAAATGGATCAGCTTGAGCAGCTATCATTTGTAACTCAACACTCTACTTCTAGAGAGAAAAAGTAGAGATAATTGAAGATTCAAGGCTCGATTGATCTCGGGATTGAAGATCGGTGTTCGTGGGCATCCAAACAACAAGAAAACACCACGAATCCAGGTAAGAAACATCATTTAATCATTTCTTTGATGTAAACCCGGATTCTAGGTTTAGGGTTTTTGAAAGTGGTAAAGATTCGCCCAAACTCATGTTTTTATGTAAGAAAACATGTAAGAAGCTTAGATATAGCTTATGGGTGATAAACCAAGGTCTTGGATGTAAAAGATTGAAGTTTTGGGTCAAAATGGGTTGGTTCGTATTTTTCAGCCGTTCTGCGAAACTGGGTGTTCATCCAGCAAAATTAGTTGTTTGTCCAGCGAAACTGTGGATCTTCCTGCGAAACTATAGTTTCGCAGGTAATTTCGCAAACATGGTTTGCCAACGAAAGTTGGGAGAAACTGGCAGCAAAACTGGCAGCGAAGATGCCAGCGAAACTCCAGCGAAATTAGCAGCGAAATTAGGTAGAAATTAACTCTTTGAGTGTTAACTTATCTACAGGTTGTGTAGTTCAACCCTTGCTTTGTAAGCTTGATTGAGAAGCTATCATCTAGTCCAGGTGAGTTCTAGATCTCCTATTTTAAAGGTTTTGAACTAGTTTGGGGCTGGAAATGCCTACTAATATATGTTTTGAACGACTAAGATTTTAAGCGGTTTTAACGGGAAGATCGAATTTTTCATAAGATTTTAAGTGGTATTAAGCGTGAACCCAGCCAGGGGCGTTGCCCCTTGGACCCCACTAGGGGCTGCTGCCCTAGGACCCTGCTGTCAGGGGCTGCCGCCCCCGAACCCCCGCTGTCCAGCGGTGGATCAGTTATGTTTTACGATGATTTATGCTTGATACGCATATGTTTATGTATGTGAATGTGCGATGCATGATGTTTAAGATGGTGTATGATTGATGCTATGTATGATGATGCTTATGTATATTGATTATGTATTCTATGTATATTATGTATGTTATGTTTTCTTATGTTCCTTATTAAGTATGATGACGTGGCTTTACGTGGTGTGGTTGTGTTAATGAACGTAAAGTATTATCTTAATGAAGTGAAAGATTTAAGTTAATGAAAGTGAAACATAATGAAGGAACGAATGAAAAGCCTTGTAAGCAAATGAAAGAAGGTTCACAACTCATTGAGAGTTGTTAGCTCAACTGTGTGTGTCTACAGCATACGATTTTGGCTAACTCATAAGGGTCATACACACAGTAAGAGTTCAGTTTTGGTGACTGCTTCAATACGTGCGATTTCCTAATTACTGTGTGTTATACAGCGTGCGATCTCGGCAAACCCATAAGAGTTTACACACACAGGGGGAGTCTGTCCTAGTGACCACTCCATACGTGCGATATGGGGTCCTTGTCGCTTAACCCTAGATGAATTTTTGGGTGCTCTAGAGGGGGGTTAAGTACATGACAGGACTTAGATAGAAGTGAAAGATAATAAATGTACGAAATGTGCGATAAGTACGAAAAGTGCGAAATGTACGAAACAAACGATGATGAAGATAATAATGATTTCCTTGATGTATGTACGATGTATGATCACGTGCGATAGTAATAAAAATGTTTTAACGAATGGAAGGTAATGTAATGTTTTTATAAAACTAGAACTCACTCAGCAACGCTGACTTTTTATGCATTTTCCAGTTGGTAGGTGAGCATTGCTGAGGATGGCGTGGGGCAGCTACTTGGCATTTTTGGATGGCATTCTTTTGTATAACGTTTTTGCATTGTAATACGAACAAACTATATATTTTGTAATGAACAATGTATTATTTTGAAAAAGTGTTTATTTAAAGGAAATGAAATATTTGTTTAAGGTGTTTCCGCTGCATGATTTTAGTAAAGTTAATGTAATTATATGTTTTATGTGCGATGATTGACCAGCTATGAGCATTCCGGGAACGGGGCCTTACAACAAAGTCCTCTGAAGTCAAGAAGTGAAGACAGATTATTTTCCAAGAACTTTTGAAGACATGCTTTTATCTGATGCACTTTTTCCATGTAGCTGGATCACTTTCCGTTGCAACCCTATTGACTAACCAACTTTCACAAGTTGGTGAAAGGTCCATGCTTTTAGTATCTGTACATTAAGGTCTTAATTCTTTTACTTTCTACTTTATATACTTTTATCATCTTTGTAATATATTAGGATTTGAGCTATGGCATGTCATAGTCACTAGTCAAAAGACAATCTGCCTTTTGACTCTATATTGATTTTGTTGTTATCTAGATCATGTATCTAGCTGACCTTTAAGAAAGGTCAGTTGTAGGATGCAGTATAAGTATCTCAATTCTTTGTAACATATCTTATGCATGTGCACTTGTAAGTACTTGAGAGCAATATACAACATCCATGAAAACAAATTACTTGTTTTGTTATGTTCTTTTTCTGTCTTATTTTTTACTTGTGTTCTAAGTGTCAATCTAGTGTATGAGTTCCCTATTTGATCTGTTAAGTGTTCTAAACTCACTTTTCTCATTGCGTGTTGTGTTAACTCCCTTAAACGGTCCTACAAAATACTAACCAAGTGCAATGATGATAGTACCAGAGTTGTGTCGGTCGCTTTGGCGTTACAATCGTTTGTGATTAGCAGGCACGAATGTGATGATTACTATATTTCAAGTCATTTTGGTTTTCCCATCGCACACGCAACGCGCGTGATAGAAGAAAAACTAGTTAACAATTATTATCAAAATAACCAAAAAACCATTTTAGTTAAAATAACTATTGGCGGTGTTAGTGTATTGAAGTTATTTGACACGGATTGCAAATCACAAAAAGTAAAATCAAGATTTTAAAAAATTTGGATAGAAATTATATTTGATCTGTACCACATAGATCATGTGAAGTTTACTCGAAAATAAATATAGATTTTACGAGAGAAATAGCTTTATGCGTTTAGTATACCTTAACCAAAAAATTGGTTCAATAACTTTTGAGTCCTATAATTACTTTTCTCAACCTTCAAAATTTTGAATTAGTAAATCCGTATATACATGTGTGAATAAATAAAATATATATAATAATATTGATGGAATATAAAACGATATTTCAAGATTGATAGACTGAAATTAATATGAATAAGTATTATAAGTAATAAAACAATTATAACAACTTTTTCAATTTTTGTTTTTAATTAAAAAAAACATTTTGTTTTAAAACAAACCACATAAAATCATTTTTTAAAATTTCTTTATCATAACTCTTAAATTGATTACTTTTGGTTTTTAAATAATTACTTTAAAACACCAATTTTTATGATATATCATATTTTTAAAAAGTTTGATGTTTTAGAAAAAAATATTATTTATTTAGAAAAAACATTAATAAAAAGATCTTTTTTAATTTATACAAAACTATTTTAATATAAAAATACTAAATAATATTATTAGTAATTAATGTAATTATTTAATAGAATAGAAAGTCGAAAAAAGTTTGGTAAGAAAGATTATAATGCTCTTATGTATCATCTCAAGTTACTATTTTATTAAAATAGAAAGATTAATTAAAATATTAATGAAATCATACGATGAAGAATATTTTGATTAAGATTAAAATATAAATGAAACCTATAACGTATTGTGTTCTTTCTTTTAAATATTAAGAAATATATTGTTTGTAGATGAAACTCAAGAGTCAAAGTAATTAAGACTTTTGACTATGAATTTTGGTTTATATGAGAAATAATGAATAGTATGTGCAAGTCGTGTTCTAGAAGTTTTTGTAGTTATTTTCATGCATTATTATCAAAAATTTTAAACGGAAATTTTCATTAACATAACAGATGAGTACTTTAAAACATTCTTATAAGATACTAAGGAAAACATTGTATAATACATAAAGTAAATAATGTCTTAAAATTATAACAAAAACGTTAAAATGAGATGCTAGTCTCTATTGTCGTGTAAGTTCCAACATTCCATCTAAAACCCTCGCTTAACCAACTTTGAATATGTGTTTTATTTATTTATTTTAATATTTTGGAGATTTTAGTCAACGGAATACTTTCAATTGTCATTTGATTCATAAATGATCAACATTATCGGTTGATATACGTTTATGCCTTGGAAGGTATTTTAAGTCTCACATTGAAACAATCAACACATCAATTCATTATACATTTTTTTTCTCACGCGGGAAAGTATTTCAATACTTGAGACTAATTCAAATATTCTAAAAACTTTATAGTATATTGGAAGCATGTTAATCATAAAATTATTGTTCAAATATAGGATATGTCCTAGCCACATATTAACTAAAAGGGGTTCTACCATCTTTTAGTTTTAGTGTCCAAGCTTACAAGATTTTCTTTTCTAAACATGGAAACCTTGTCTTATCCATAATTAACTTAATTACTTGAGAAATTTTGAAAATAAACATCATCATAAGCTGGTAAAACATGTTACCACACCCATACAAGGTATCTATGTATACACTAGAGTCACATTCAATTCAAATATACTCAGATATGTTTGTAATGAGTATAAGATTTATTAAAACAGTTGGTAACTAAATCAAAATCAAATAGTCAGTCAGGACTAAACTAGTTTAACTAAGTGTGTGTCATTGAAGGTCACATAGGCTGACTCTTCAACTACTCTAGTTCTATGGTTATACACTCTATAAGCCTTGTCTTGGGAAGAGTATCCAATGAAGTGTCTATCATCTAATTCTCAGCAAACTTAGCAATTTGATCTTTGGTATTTGATATGATCCAAATTATACATATAAAGCACATCAATTGCAAATCAATTATTCTATTAAACTTTACTGAAAATAAATATTGATACTTAAATCGTTCATATTGTATATTCAGGCTTGGAAAAGACCATGATGAACAAAAGGAGCTTAAATAAGAAGAAAATAAAGAAAAACAAAAGTTGGAATTCAAGCATGGGGTCGTGCTTCATAAGGCACGCCCCCATGCCCAGCCTGAACACACCCCATGCTAAAATCAACATACCCTCGTTTAAGGGACCAATTGCAGGACCGTTTAAGGGAGTTGTAACACAACATAAGGAGAGTGAGTTTAGAACATTTACCAGATCAAATAGAGAACCGGTACCACTAGATTGACACTTAGAACACAAGTAAAAGATGAAACAGAACAAGAACAGAACAACACAAGTAATTGGTTTTCAAAGATGTTGTATATTGCTTTCAAGTTCTTTACAAGTGTACAAGCATAAGATAAGGTACAAACACATTGAGAAACTTATACTATATCCTACAACAAGCCATACTTTGAAGGCCAGCTGGATACATGATCTAGACAACAACAAAATCAATGTAGAGTAAAAAACAGATTTCCTTTTGACTAGTGACTATGATATGTCATAGCTCACATCCTAATATATTACAAAAAAGGATAAAAGTACATAAAATATAAGTAAAAGACTCAAGACTTTAATGTAAAGTTACCAAAAGCATGGACATTTCACAAACTTATGAAACTTGGTGAGTCAACAGAGTTACAGCGAAAAGTGGTCCAGCTTTATGGAAAAAGTATATCAGATAAAAACATGTCTTCAAAAGTCTTCGGAAGATAATCTGTCTTCACTTCTTGGCTTCGAAAGACTTTGTCCTTGAAGCTTTAGAAGACTTCACTTTAAGCTTCGAAAGTGTTAGTCTTGGCTTCGGAAGATTTCACACTTAGAATATTTTCTAATGTAGAGTGTGAAACTTCCGAAGCATTTTACTCAGGACTTCTGTGCATGCATGCAGAATAGACTGTTGTATGTAATTGGATTTTTTGGATGCATCAGCCTTATACATAACCTTACATATTCAAATAATCATTTGTCTCAGATGAACCATAGTTTGTCATTACTGACATCCACAACATCAAGGAAACAATAATGAACACCAAAAAAGAACCAGAAAACAACGATGAAAGCAATTCTCAGATGAGAAGGTCTTCATCATCATCGACGGATCAATCCAACAACAATTGTGTTCACATCTCTCGGATCAGAGGGGGACATCGTAGTAAAGGTGTAACGATAGTAGTCACACCACCACGACCGCCACCATTGACTAGTTGAAGACGACGAGTGGCTGTACCTCAACTCTAAAGAGAAGGCCGAGCAAACTGTCGGCACTAATGTCACCAAAACATGGAATATGCTGGTATTATTACAGATCTGACATATCTACACACCATAATACTACCGCAACCTCAACCACCAACAGCAGGGCAAGGTAGGTCTGAAATACGCGACGGTGGTCGGAGCAACAGACGTAGAGCAAATCAAAACATGCTCCAACAGGCGAAGTCACCGAGGCAAAAGGGCCTAAATTAACTAACGGAGCATAGTGGCGTTGAAGATAATCAGAAGGCGCAAACCATAGCCGGAGGCACACTTGCATTAGCAAAGCATCGAAAATCTGTCACCCATAAAATAGCTGGAGATTGACGGCCAGCGGAGGACATCAACCACGGCAACCGAAACGAACACAGACAACGACGATCAACGTAGCGGCAACCACCATCGACGCCGACTTCAGAAACATCACACAACCACCACTTTCTCTCATTATATAAAACAAACATCAAAATCAGAATGTGAGAGAAGGAACCAATGATGCAATAACATATTCCATCACATGCATCAAAAGTAGTACATAAAAATTTGCTATGAGCAATTAATAATAAGGTAATAACGCAAATTATTCAGAACTTTTATTTGTTTAGAGAGATTGATAGCATAATATTTAAACCCAAACCCTTACTTTATCCACCGACCACAACTTTTCACTGCGGCCACCACCACTACACCGCCGGCACCCCATCACCACCACAACACCACCGCTGCACCATCAAGACACCCATCGGACCACTTCACCACCCCTCAAACGCTAATCAGGCCATCGTGTTTTGTAGGGTCTTCAAAATCGAAGCTATTAGGGTCACCTGAAACCTTAATCATCGATCGCCACCTCTTCCCTGTAACCACCACCATCATCCTTGTAACCAAATCGAAGGTATAGGGTCTTCAATCGTTTCCCAGAAGCATCGTGTTTTGAAGGGGATGAACAATGGTTATGATTTTTGTTCGACTAGGGTTTCATTTTGGTACAATTAGGGCTCGATGGTGATGGGGGTGAGTGATGGTTCATTTAGGAATCAATTTTCAGATGTTAACGTGGTCGATTTTGGTGTTAGCTTAAACAAATCGATTTTGCAGGTGGTTGTGGAGTCACCGTCCAGTGACTGGGTGAGTGACGATGATGATGAACGGGAGTGGAGCAAATAACCGATTTAATCAAACCATAACCGAATTAATCGCATTAACCAAACCAAACAGTTAACCGATGGTTGGGTTAAGGTATAACCGATTAACCGCATATTGCGGTTTGGTTTTGATATACATATTTAAGTGGTGTTAGTGAGTTGTAACTAATTGAAACGGACTGAAAATTATAAGAAGTAAAATCGTGATTTTAAAACCATTGGTGATAAATTATTATTTGAGTAAACTATAGGGAGATAAAACGAAACTTACTCTATTTTTGGTTTTGTGGTTGGTTTTTTAAGCAAAATTTTGGTCCTTGGTTTGGTATTTTTGAAACCATAACAAATGTTCTAGCTTGGGGATTACACGGGACTCATTGGGAACAATCAAACCGAACCCTGTGATTCTAGCCTATGTATGTGTTATTCTTTATATATTTTACTCGGGATTTGGTGTTGCAAGGAGACGAGTAGACGATATTAAAAGCAAATTATGATGCTTGTGAATCTTTTACGGTAATAGGAAAAAATATATTTATGATAAACTCAAGCTCATAAACCTGGTATGAAGTTATTGATGGTGTAGTTAAAAGTTGTGTAATTTACCGTTAAAAAATTATGTTGTTCCTGAACTTGTTTCACATTCTTCCTCCATCTTCTCATAAAACTATTCCATTCAAACAAAATTTAAACCCTGGTATTAGTGCTGTTTAGAAGAGATTTTAAAAGTGTTTATGAGGGTATTCTTATAGTTTTAGTTCATCTTCCCTTGATTATCTTTGCAATCTCGCACAAATAATTTAAATCATGCCTTAAATCATATGTTCTTTGCTTATACAAAGGTGGCAATGAGATTTAAATGTGAAACCAAGCAGAATAAAACGTTTCACATGGTTCGGTTTAAGCCTAGTTTTCGTTTAATGAATTTAAAACTCATTACTAATGGTTTGGCTTACGCTTTGATCTAAAAACATTAAAAGCTGTAGCACAAACACCCTAGTGACACTAGCCAGTGATATTTTGTTATGTTTGGTTGTTTTGTATGTTTTTATGTAATTTTGTGGTTCACATATCATGAAATATTGAAATCAAGTAACGAAAGTCAACTGCTTTTATGGATCTTCAATCAAAGATAGAAATGTTGCCGGAGCTGGTTACATTGAGGCTTTCAGACAGTACAACAACCTTGTTACAGATAACATAGTATATGACATTTTAACAATTGAAGTTTTCATATAGTAAAGCAATCTAGTTACAGATAACATGAGTATATGACTTTTTAAGAAAGAATGACATCAAGAATAGAAATGGGTGTAGATCAGTTACTTTTTTTTCGGAGTTTCCAAACAACATATTGTTTGTGATGGGACACGAACTTTTGGTTATAATATGTATACAGTTGAAAGAAAACCAAGAGTGTTCAAGCCTCCCACCCTCGTAAGAGCGTAGAGCGTGCAACTCGACTGACTCCCAATGTGAAGGCGCCCATCCGAAGGTTGCAGTCATAGGTTCGGCACATATTTTTGATGCTATGAAAAGCTTTTGTCATGTATTTCTTCAACTCCTCATTCACCTTCTCTTCATCCACATAAACCCCTGCATGTTCTGTATATTTAAACACCCAAAATGAGAATTCGTAATGATATAAATGGTGATGATAAATGTTACTGTTTTCCGATTACTACCTGAACCCACTCGAAGTAGCTAACAGTCACACCTCCAGCATTTGCATATATATCAGGAAGAATTACAACTCCTTTCTTTGACAGAATCTGAGTAATAAAACATATCTTATAAGATATAAATAACATATTTTCTAAATTCTATGAATTGATATAAAAATGATACCTCGTCCGCTTCAGGATCAGTAGGGTGATTTGCTGCTTCTATGATGAACTTAGCTTTAACATCTCCTGCATTTTCTCTTCAATTTGACAATATGAAGAAAAAATATGAATATAGAAAAAAAAGACAATCACAGCATTAGAAGGTT